>JASDQU010104338.1:102552-114673 GCA_032191745.1 Picea mariana | reverse complement strand
ATGCCACTCATGATTTGGAGTTGGCATCCATAGTGCATGCGCTGAGGAAATGTAGACACTACCTCATGGGGAAAAGGTTTGAGCTAAGAACAAACCACAATGGTCTGAAATATTTATTTAATCAGCCAAATATAAATTCTAGACAAAGCATATGGTTAGAATTTATAAGAGAATAAGACTTTGATATAAAGCATATCAAGGGGAAAGAGAATAAAGTGGTTTATGCCCTCAGTAGGAAGGTGCATGAATTACATGCTACATCCATTAGCATGTACCAAACTAATATTAAAAGAAAAATTTTGGAGGCTGCAAATGAAAATATGCAGTACAAATAATTGGTAGCATTGTTGTAGCAGGGTAAGATGCTTCAGAAGGTGGATAATTATAAGTTGGGAATATATGGAATATTGTTGCGTAAGAACATGATTTTTGTTCCAAATGTCCAAGACTTGAAAAATATGATTTTTCATGAAATGCATAATGTTCCTTATGCAGGGCACTCTGGATATCAAAAAACTGTGGCAGCGATCAAGATCCATTACTTTTGGCTAGGTATTAAGAAAGAGATCACCGAGTACATCGCTAGATGTATGGAATGCCAGAAAGTGAAAGCTGAGAATAAGCACCCAGCAGGGTTGCTGCAACCTTTAACCATTCCTGAGTGGAAGTGGGAAATGGTGACAATGGATTTTATTACGGGATTGCCTAGAACAAGCAAGCTTCATGATTCGATCATGGTGGTGGTGGAAAAGCTTACAAAATATGCCTATTTTATTCCACTAAAACTGCGCACAAGGAAACAAAGGTTTCTGATATTTTCATGAAGGAAGTGACACGATTGCATGGGATTCCTAAAATAATTGTGTCCAACAGAGACTCGAAATTCACCTTGAATTTCTGGAAAGGATTGTTCAAAGGATTTGGAACGAATCTGAACTTTAGTACATCTTATCATACTGAGTCTGATGGACAGACAGAGAGGGTGAACAGGGTGATAGAAGATATACTGAGAATGTATGTGATGGACAAACCATCGAAATGGGAAGACTACCTACACTTGGTAGAATTCGCGTACAACAATGGGTATCAGGCATCATTGAAGATGAGCCCATTTGAATCACTTTATGACAAAAAATGAAATACTCCAGTGAGTTGGGATAATCCAGCTGATAGGATAGTAGTTGGGCTAGAGTTGCTCAGGGAAATGGAGGACCAAATGACAAAAATTAAGTAGAATTTAAAATCTTCCCAAGACAAACAGAAAAGTTATGCTGATAAGAATAGAACCCATGGATAATTCAATGTGGGTGATCATGTTTTACTGAAAGTGAAAGCTAACAGGATTTCCCTGAAGCTGGGAAGATGCACCAAGTTGGCAGCCAGATTTTGTGGGCTTTTTGAAATCCTAGAGAGGACTGGTCTAGTTTCTTATATGATTGCATTGCCTGCATCTATGTCTATTCATAATGTCTTCCATGTATCATTTCTAAAGAAATATATACCTGATGCTAATCATGTTATTGACTGGAATGTGATTCAGGTGGAGAAAGAAGGTGCTTTTCAAGTGCATCCGGTGTGCATTTTGGACCGAAAAGTCAAACAGCTCTGGAAACGAGCCATAGGGCTTGTAAAGGTTCAATGGACCTGGTACAGTCCTAAGGATGCTACTTGGGAGCATGAATATGAAATGAGGATAGAGTAATCACATATTTTTGAATATTTTTGAAAACTCTGTTATATATGGGTGTATGATGCACTTAAGACAGTGCATAAATAAGGGGAGGGGATTGTAATATCCCTCAGCCAAACCCAATTGAAAATTTACTATAAATGTACTTAAGCTAGTGAGCTATTTTGACCTCATTTGGTAATGCACATCATCAGGCATAGTGCGCACATGAACTGCGCAATAAAATGATGTAACATGCACATTCCAAGATATTGTGCATAGTAACTAAGGTGCGCGCAGTATGGAGGACAACAAGCCTCATGTATACAATATGTGTTATAGGCTGGTGAGCCGGTTATTATAAGTTGGGATGCTTATGTTTTCGTATTAGGATGGAACACCTAGATTTCAAAGGCCAATGCACCTACTTTGTACCTGACTCATGATTAATATAAAATACATCGCTGCACATAGATCAACCACGATAAAAGAGATGGGGGATTGAACTTCACCAGTTAGGGAAAGGGAGGGCCAAAAGTTAAGGGAATATTATATTAATATTTCCTAAAGCATAAAGTATGGATAATTATTTTATCCTAAGTTCTAAAGTTGGGGACAAGTGGACCAAAGTAACTTCAGATATGACAAGTGTCAAGTTGGGGACATGCATTCATATCGTGGGGGACTTAGCTCATTTGGTGACTTTTCATGGGATTTCTTACCAGCATCTGGACCATCATTCTCACCATCACTTCCACGAAGAGTTCACAATGATTCCTTTCCACACTCAGTTATCCAGTCAATGATTCCATGACCATTTTCACTCATGCATTCCGTTATCCTTGAGACATCCATTTCACCATTCTGGAGCCTGTTCCCATAGCCCTTTTTGGTTGGTGTACCTGGTTAGCTTGGAGCAGGATTGAAGAAGCGGGTTGTCAGGCCCCTGAGAAATTCTCTGAGTGAGAGAATTGTTGGGGATTGATTCCCGAAGGTGCTAAACTGCAGCTACAACGCTCTGAGACTTCCGGTCCAGCCTGTTGCTGAAGTCGTGGAAGGGAAGTGGGGAAGCCGAGTGACTGTTGAGAAGAGAAGGGGCACACTTCCTTGGGTGGGACAGACATGTGGGGAAGGAGAGGCTGTAGGCTGTTAGTTGAGTGAGCACCTGAGACAGAGTCTTTCTTGTTGCCCATGACCCTTAGCCTGGATAGGAACCCTTTACCCTGGGTGGAGTTCAGTCCCAGCTCGGGGGGGACTCATTGTTGAGAATGATGAACAATGTAGTCTAAGGCTGGGAGGTTCGTGGATGGTATGTACGTAGTTGGTGACAATATTTCTAAGATAAGTACCAATTGTATGATAAAATGATATGCTACTTTGTTATTTACATGCCTATGTTATGGTTTATCATATATGTGATTATAATTTCCTGTATGTTTTTGGGTAATTCCTTGTAAATGTTGCATATCTATAGTTATAGTTATTTCTGTACCAACTCGTATGTTACAGAAAGTAATTGTTTGTTTATGTTTCGATGTAAAGCTTCTGCAAGAGCGTTGTATGTATATGTTTTAGTTGCATGCAGTTTAAAGAGTAAATTTATGTGGTATAGCTCAGTTGACTATTGGGTATGTTACTGTATGTTTCACAGTAAGGTAATGAAAGCGTTCCCTAGAGTAGCATGTTTTGGCCTATAAAGGATGGGAATGTTACCGACCGGTGTCAGAGAATGAGTGGTTTCTCTAGAGTGGCATCCCATGGCCTGCAGGTGGCCGGGGGAACGTTACAAGAACCTTCACCTGTCTTAGCTTCCTTTAGCTAGGGTTCTCTCGACAAGCGTCTGGTGGTTGGATTTCTCGGTGACATTTTACCTCTCCATCTTCTTAAGCTAGTTTTGATAATCTGGGGATTAACACAGTCTTTAGACGCTTGCCTTGCTTCTTCAAGTTCTCTGGAATTCAAACTTGTGCACATAAAGAAATTGTTCAAAACCATTCTAGAGATTTAAACAGGGATGAACTTACCTTGTTGCATCAGTCATTCAGTTCGGGTTATGAGTGTAGTTTCATTAAATCTGTCGCTAGATCTTCAAATATGTTTAAAATTAAATTCATCGCGGGTTGACAACGTGGGTGCAGGGTGTAACGTGGCCTATCGATGTTTTCAATTTGTTGTTGTTCAGTCAACGCATGAGGTAGAAACAAATGCAGGATGAAGCATTAACTGATTTATTAAATGTCAATATCTGATCATATCTTATGCCAGAAACATCCCATCATTTTGGTAGTTCAGTTGGTGATTCAAGGGTCGGGATTATGTTTTGAAAACTTTTTGTTGATATCTTCTTGCAAAAGCTCTGACGCTGATTGATCTTTCTATACAGAGTTGGCGTGGAAAAGATGACTAGGAGGTGTGACTAGGACCTAAGGAACCTTAATATGACTCGGGACGAAACTAGGTCATACAACACCCTTATGTGATAAACACACGTGGCACTTGAGATCGGTGTCTTCATTTACTCGTGTTAATCAGAATCATGACTATCTTTAAGATATACGTTCTAAAACTTGATCATATCTTGCTAATATCGAAAAGTATAAAGGATCAATGATCGACGATAAACCTACCCAAGTTCTCTTGAAAATGTCTCTATGCTGAAAATGTATCGAGGATCGACGATCGGTGATATGTTTTTTGCAAACAAAAACAATTGTTTTAACCTTTCTAGATTTCCCCAACCTCGATAAAGTGCATCGGTCATCGACTATCGATAATTTTTTACGACCTTTGTCAATGTCTATCCTTCGTGTATTTTGCCAATGTTGATGGGGATCAACTATCTCTTGAAACTTCATGCAAATAACTCACTCAAACCAACTCCGCCTTCTGTTAATGCCAATGGTGTATCGACACTCGATGACTATTGTAATTGTGTGGCCACTTTACCTGCTTGAATTTTTTCGACGTTGAACATAAGCACATTAGGTGTAATGTTAGGAACACATTCTTAGTTCGAATGTCAATTTATTTTGTAAATGAGGTTTCATAAGTTCAAACAAACCTCACTTGATTTATAAAAGTCATGAAAATAAAACAAATATAAACCATTCCCCAAAGTGAAATCAATTTATATAGTAAAAGAAAACAAGTGGTACCCAAAAAGTGATAAAATTTCATGAGGCTTTTAGGGTGTGTTGGGTTCTCAACACCACCCAGGCTGGGTCATGCCACTTAAAAACTTTCATGCTCCGATACAAAATTATAACACACCCAGGCATAGAGCTACTAGGTTATGCCACAGTTAAACTCTTGCGAAACATAATACATTGTAACATACCCGACCTTCTAGGTCGGCCATGCCAACTCCATAAGAACAACAATGCCATCTATATATATAACTTTAAATAGGATAATGCATTATTCCAATATACAGATTCATGCAGAAATAACAATAAAAATATGCATGCAACATACACAGGAAAAACCCATAAATATGACACATGTATAAATACGCAACATGTAAATTAACAAACAATTGATACTTCTGTTTTATAGATGAACATCAACTGCATGCAGACCTTCCACAATCCTCCCAGACTTACACCATGCTTCTCATAAGTCTTAGCAGTGGGTCACCCCTGAGCTGGGACTAAACTCCACCCGGGTAAAGGAATTCCTAGGCTAGGCTGAGATAACACAGGCAACAGGAAATATATCATTCCAGGAGAAAAATCAAACTAACAACCTAAAACCTCTCATTCCCCACATACCTGTCCCACCCCAGGAAGTGTGCCTCTTATCTTCTCAATAGTATTTCAGCTACCCCACTTTCCTTCCAGGGCTTTAGCAACAGGCCAAACAAGAATTCTCATAGCACTATAGCTGCAGCTAGGCTTGCTCTGGAAATCACTTTCTTAGAAATTATCTCACCTGGACAGAGTTTCTCACATGCATGAAAACATGTCTCTTCAATCCCATGGGTCTGAAAACCCGCTTCTTCAATCCAACTCTCTAGTCAACCAGGTACATGCCCAGGTGAAGGGAGAAAAAAAAAATGGGTATGGAACAGGTGATGACAACAACCATGTTAAGGATAGGAACGAAGATGGTAGAAATAGAAATCAATTAAGTAACAATGTTGGCTTGGGTATAGTATGGGTACACTACTCGTGACAGGGAGGTATCCGTACAAATTCTGGGTTGTAGAGGTCTCAAAGACAAAACAATGGGAGACTGGTGAATCATGAAAAATGCCAGCGTGATTGGGGAGAATGGTCCCCAACAAACTAGTTTTCTGCACATAAAACTGCATGGGATGTGATTGACACATGGCCCTCCAAGAGCTCGTTCTTCTCCACTTGTAGATCATTCCCCTTCCCATAAGACCTTAGGATAATATGAGATGTTCTTCTTCACTTGTATATCATTCCCCTTCCCATAAGAAATTAGGATAATATGAGATTTATCCTTGTATTATCCTTTAGGAATAATAATATAATATTCCCTAAGATAATTTTAACACAGAATAACAAAGATACAATAAAATTGGTTTTCTATTCAATAAGGAAATAAGATGACACTGTAAAATGTAGTGGAAAACAATCTTGCTGGAATGGTGCCGTCTTATCTTTGAGAAGAGATGTGACAACTGCACTCATTCACAAGATGATGATTAGAATGAGGCTCTGAAGGCATTTTTACAATAATCATGAATTCCAAAAACCTAACCTTAGGCGATGAAGCGCCAAAATTCATGTGGGCATCGTTGGGGTAAGCTAGTACATCAACTTCCCGGGATCCTAACTTTTGCATACGATCTTCATTTTAGGCACATGATATCCCATTGGAAAGGTATATCTGAGGAATACACATGTTTCTGTTAGAATCTGACTCTATTTATAGTTTGATTATGGAGAGCCCTAAAAACATTGTTTAGGGCCTCAAAACAACTTCAGAAGTCACGGACCCAAAAACTAGGAAAAAAAATGCTAAACAAGAAAACTACAAAAATGAACCAGTTGGAATAGGTGGGAGGCCACCAAAATACATGTGGATCAATCCTCCCCCCTTAAGAATCAACAGTTTCCATTGTGTTTAGTTCCCCCATCAGATGAGGAAATTTCTGCTGAATTTGGCCTCGGGTGAGGCACTTGCCTTGGTGCAGGAGCTACCCTTCTTTGACAAATTGATAAAGTTGGATACTTTGTTGTCGAGTATCCTTGATCTGTGTGTCCAAAATATGATCATTGGATTCCTATTGCATGCATTCAGGTTTGAGCTCTATTGATTTCAAGTGCTCTTGTTGGCACAGGGGCAGACCCAGGGTTCAACTCTAAGAGCGCACCAACAAGCCCTAACTACTAGCCCTTTTAGCAACACCTGTGAAGTAGATGCAGTCTCACCTGAAGCAGCTATGGGGGGGTTGCAGGATAGATATGTCTAAAACCAAGGGGAATAACAAATGGATCTAATACCAAAACAATATAGCATGCATATATCACTTATCATCTTAGATCTACTCTACACAACTATCTATCAGATCTAATACAGTAATGCAATAAAAGTACATCAAAAGGGAAAAGAAAATTGCATCAATCACACATACGACACAAGATATACATGGTTCACCCTCTCTCTAGGGATATGTCCATAGAAATGTGATTGTAATATATTAAGATGAAGCATACAGTTCTTGTCTGCTCTCTCAGCTAGCAGATCTTCTCTCTTCTCCTCTCTATATCTCCCCTCCCTGCGCACCCAGCTGCAAGGTTGATCTTTGTACCCAGCTGAAGATCCTACAATAAAGAAGGATCTCATACTTAGCACTTATTTCTCACTCAATATTACTTACTCGATCACACAACAACAACAATCATAACACTAACAACAGTAAAAAGAACCCCTCCCAGGTCATTTAGACCTCTATTTATACATTACAATCACTCACCAACATCGTTAGGCCGAAACCTAGGTGTCAAAAACCATAGATACCAAAACCCTAGGTCAACTTGACCCACGTTTTCAGGGCTTCACCAGCCTGTCTTCCCTTCTTTCTCGCGCGGTGCTTCAAAGAATCCAACAGTGGTTTTTTCCGCTTGCTAAGTTTTCCACGATCCATCTTCCTTGCTGATCTATCATCCTCGATCTCCTCGTCCATCAACTTGCTTCCTTTTACTTCACTCCATCTTTTCTTCTCTTTTGCTCACTTTGACCCAGTAACAGTCACTGTGTCTTTCGCATAGTTCGTATTTTTCCTTTTCGTCCTTGCTCTTCGATAACTTCCATAACCAAGGGCCAATAGGCCCCGAAAACTCACCTGTGACTCATCTCAAGGCACTTCAGATCATACCTTTCTATTTTACTTTGACTTCGGACTGTGCAGTGCAACCTTTGATTTTTGTTATATGCCTCCTCTCCTTCCCTTGTGCATACAATATTTTCTATGTCTAGTACCTAGTTTCAACTGCACCTGGTACCGAGACACTTTTCCTCATTCTTTTACTATGAGTTGTGAGGCAGTTGGTTGTCATAATACAATCTCAACTGGCTCCCATTCACTAATTCTTCCTTCTGTTAGAACCCTATATAATAGGGGACTAGTTTTCTGACTAATATGTATTTATTTCAGGCATATGTGTTCACTCATGACACATTGCGAAGGCAGCGGAAAATGCCCGACACTGACCAAGCATAAGATGAATGCTTGCACACGAACTTCAAAGCGAGTTTTGGTTCATTTTTTAGCAAAATTGGGAATTGGTTTGAAAGGAAAAAAATTGTTATTCTTGTGGGTAAAGGTAAAATTGGGTTATTAGCTATTTTTGGTGAATTTGGAAAAAAATTGGCCCCTCGGCCTTTGCCTTTTAGCAGAATTTTATGCCAAAAGTTTGACAATATTTTTAGCAAAAAGATTATATTGGCCTAGGGCCAACCCTCCTAATAATCAACACCGAGGATAACATTTCATACACCAACAACCAACACATAAGCCAGCGCCGACACCAAACCCCAATGCCCAAGCCTCGGGCTCACTTCATCGAATGACTACATAACCATTGGCTATTATAAGCACCTAAAGTTCATTTCACCAAGTGGATGTGGGATATCACCCGCAAAGAATAAAAAATATATGAAACACAGCTTTAAAAACCCTCTGCCAGGTGTTTGAAACCAGATTCAAGGTGTCCAATGCGGAGGAGTCACAGTTGCAAAGGAAGGTTGCGTGTTCCTCGAGTTTGCCCCTGCTGTTGGTCCTCGCCAGTATAATATTGCAAAGATACTTGACCCTTTTTTAACAAAGGAGCCTTTTCCAGAGGAATGGGATAGTTCTGCAAAATATTCAACATCATCTTCTGCAAATAACGAGGGTCAAAGACCACCATCTAGAAGAGGAGTTACTGAGGATTGTTCAAAGGCTATCAGTACCACCGGCGATAGAGATAAATGGGAATGTTGATGGTGTCGTTAAAACATATGATAGAATCAGTGGAGATGTTTGCATTAACCTTTTTCCACGGGGTTTTGATGAGCACCATGCAACTGAAGGAAAAGATCTTCCTCCTGTTTCAATCAAACATTTTGAATCACTACCAGGCAAAGTTCTAGTTGCTACATCGACTGGCATACATATATCAACAACACTCGATGCATCTTTTGACATTGCTGGTGGCAGAGTCAATATCCATGTTCTCATGACTTTTGCTGCATTTGCACCTGTATTTATGGGAAACACCCTGGAAGGTGGATTGCTTCTTTCCATGTTTAACCTTGCTTATATTGCGGAGGAATATTACACAAAGAGAGCGTTGGGTGATGTTAAGGCACTAAAGGAAAGCACCATTTCTTCTATTTCAACAGTGTGTTCTACTGCACCTGTGGGAATGCCATCAAAAAAGGTTGCCTACAGATCTCTATTGGCTGATGTGGTCCAGCCAGATGCTGTTAAGGAGCTATGCAAGCGGTGGGTCATTGTATCTGGAGAGGTTGCTAAAACTTGTGCAGAGGAAAAATGTTTGCAAAATGAGAAATCAATTGAAGGGTTATCTGATTCACAATCTTTGAATAGAGAAAATATGGCATTGTTGGTCGAAGCCAAAGATAAGTCATTGGGCACTCCTGTCATATTGTCAGCTGGTGAAATACAACAAATACAAAATATGGCTCCAGATCCTTTTGTTCCTCTAAACATGATTGAAGATATAGCACAAGCCTGCAGCGTTCACAACAAAGAGATTGCAATTTCTTCTATAATTTTCAACAAGCAAGATAACGCTTTACAAAGCCAAAATGATTTACATTCAGAGGAGGCATTGATGGGAATGACTAAAGGAGATAGGATAAACAATTTTGAGTCCGAAGTTAACAAGGCAGATGCTGTGAAATGTTCTATTTCCAGGATTCATTTTGATTCGAGTGAAACTAAAGACAATTTAAGTGAAGTGTTGTAGAGCTTAGAGTGTGTGGACAAAACCAATCCACCTCAAAAATAGGAAGATATAAGTGGAAAACAAAGATGTCAATGGATTGAGCACTGACACTAGTAGTTCAAAGGATTGTAGGCTGCTCAGTGCAGATAACAAACTTCTGACATTGCCTGTTAATAACATGACAACAACAGCGAATGCACTAGGTGAACCTGGACCAGATTTGGCCAACGAAAGCTTAATTCCAACAGGGGAAAAGAACTGAGGTCACATCTTCTAATAAAAAAATATATTCATCGCATCCTGACCACTCAGTGAAATCTCCAGAATTCCAGGCAGCAGTTAGATCACACAGTGAGGTGGCGGAGGTTTCCCATTTTCTAGGTAGAGGTTAAACATAATCCTCCAATTGGAAGCATACCTAAAACGACCTCAGGCATTCGACTGGTTTATTGTGATGTTGTTAAATTCCATTTGCCAGCAAACCATTAACTAACTCCACATGTTTAATCAACAGTTGCCAAATCGTTTTGTTTGTTTTAGAAACAGTCCACAGGTGGCAACTTTTGTAATTGTTATCTATTTTTAGAAAAGAGAGGTAAAGCCCGCATCTTTGCAAGGATGGGGGGATTTTTCATTATAAATACACATGCAAAAGACTAGAAGAGGGTTCGACTGGGACTGGGCTGAGAGGAGATGGTCGACCTGTGTGAGGTTTTCGACCTGCATTTTTCAATTTTCTTTGCTAGAGATGAGGGTTGTGCTTGGCCATAAAGATTTTTCTGTAATCCTTTAATTATTGATCAGTAATGGGCTTGTTTTTCACAGGATTCTTGTGTGGGTGTATTGGTGGCATTTTCCTCTGTTAAAGTGTTTTCCTGTTATCTTTCATTTTTTTTTTAGTTCTTATTATCAGAAGGAATGTTATAGAAGAAGAATTTATCAGCAGATACTCTGCCTCTCAGCTTGTGATAATATTTATGTTATTCATCTAAAGAGCCCAGCTTAGGAATTCTTAGCTGCTCCCTTGCCTGGCTTTTTCCTCCACCTTTTCTTCCTCAAGTCAACATCATTAAAACTCAATTCTATCCAAGACTTTCACTACCTTGCCCTGTGTAAAAGCTTTGTCTAGATCTGAGAAATCAACCACATTTCTAAGCGCAGACCCCATTTGCCCAATGGCCCTCCTTGCTGTCCCAAACTAACCATTTAAAAATCAAAACCCTATACTTTATAGATAGCCTGACATCCATTACAAACCAAGTTAAATCTAAAAGAGAGATCCCTCTCTGAGTCTTGGAGGGCTAGATCCAAGACTCGAAGTGGTTCGAGGTTACCTCCGTAATTGCCTCAGCAGCCTTAGGCAAATTACAGAGCGCTAACACCTTCCATTCTCCCTTCAAATTCTTCAACTACACAACTCCTCTTTTTGTAACATAGGCAACCTCATATGGCCCAAGCCAATGCGTTCTGAACTTTCCAGGATGTTTTATGAACTTAATTTCATATACCAATACCAGATCACTTCGCTTAAATGCCTTCTTCTTAATGTGTTTGTCATGGTAGGCCTTCTCTCTTTCTTTCTGTACCTGTTGATGAAATCCTGCAACAAATCTGTCTTTCTCCAGTTCGACCAACTGTGCAAGCCTCTCTCGAACAATGCCAGTGTCATCCATATCTATAAAGGAAGAAATTCTTAATCTTGGTACCAAGTATTCCATTGGGACAAAGAATTTGAGACCATATACCAACTTAAAAGTTGTCTACAATGTTAGCTTATTGCAAGTGGTTCTATAGGCCCATAGTACTACTGGTACTCTTAAATCCCAGTCATCCCTGTTCACACTGCAAATATTCATCAACACTGTTTCCAAGATCTTGTTGAATGCTTCCACTATCCCATTTGCTTGTGGATGATAAGGCATGCTCTTCTAATGGTGGACTGAAAATTCCTTAGTCAGGGCTTCAACTATTTTATTTATGAAATGTGTGCCTTGATCACTCATAAGGATCTTTGGGCATCCAAACC
>JASDQU010104338.1:75426-102502 GCA_032191745.1 Picea mariana | reverse complement strand
TAGCCTGACATCCATTACAAACCAAGTTAAATCTAAAAGAGAGATCCCTCTTTGAGTCTTGGAGAGCTAGATCCAAGACTCGAAGTGGTTCGAGGTTACCTCCGTAATTGCCTCAACAGCCTTAGGCAAATTACAGAGTGCTAACACCTTCCATTCTCCCTTCAAATTCTTCAACTGCACAACTCCTCTTTTTGTAACATAGGCAACCTCATATGGCCCAAGCCAATGCGTTCTGAACTTTCTAGGATGTTTGATGAACTTAATTTCATATACCAATACCAGATCACCTCGCTTAAATGCCTTCTTCTTAATGTGTTTGTCATGGTAGGCCTTCTCTCTTTCTTTCTGTACCTGTTGATGAAATCCTGCAACAAATCTGTCTTTCTCTAGTTCGACCAACTGTGCAAGCCTCTCTCGAACAATGCCAGTGTCATCCATATCTGTAAAGGAATACATTCTTAATCTTGGTACCAAGTATTCCATTGGGACAAAGAATTTGAGACCATATACCAACTTAAAAGTTGTCTACAATGTTAGCTTATTGCAAGTGGTTCTATAGGCCCATAGTACTGCTGGTACTCTTAAATCCTAGTCATCCCTGTTCACACTGCAAATCTTCATCAACACTGTTTCCAAGATCTTGTTGAATGCTTCCACTATCCCATTTGCTTGTGGATGATAAGGCATGCTCTTCTAATGGTGGACTGAAAATTCCTTAGTCAGGGCTTCAACTATTTTATTTATGAAATGTGTGCCTTGATCACTCATAAGGATCTTTGGGCATCCAAACCTGGTTATGATGTCATCAAATATGAAGCATGCAACTATAGTTACACTACAATCCTTAACTACTCTTGCTTCGGACCATCTTTTCAAATATTATGTCACAGTAATGATGTACCTTGCTCCTATGTTCTTTCCTGGTGGGTTTATAGGTCCCACGAAGTCAATGGCCCATTTCTCAAATGCTTGTAGGGTCAGCTATGGTGCTAATGGAATTTCATCTCTTCTGGATGGTTTCCCAACTCTTTGGCATACATTGCAGGCTCTATAATAGTCTTTAGCATCTATGTGTAAGGTAGGCCACCAAAGGCCAAGTTTAAGAATTTTATGTGCAGTTTCTTTCCCTGCGTAGTGTCTTCCAACAATTCCTTCATAAGCTTCTGCAAGGATCAATGGTCTCTCTGCCTCTATAACACACCTTCTCAATATCTCATCAAGTCCCATTTTGTATATCTTTTCAACTATAAGTGAGAAGTCTACAACGCGTACTACTAGTTGTTTCTTCTGGGGAATTGTATATTCACTTAGTGCCATTCCTATTGACAGGAACTAGACTATCTCTATGAAGTGGTCATCAATCTTTCTAATGGCCAATAATTGTGCATTCAGTAGTGCATCCCCCAAACTAGTCGGATCTTCGCCATGTTCCAACCTTGACAAGTGGTCAGGACCTTTGTTCATTCTTTCTGGTTTAACTACGATCTCAAGGTCATATTTCTGAAATAGAATAATCCATATGCATATTCTCCCCCCCAACACTAGCTTGTTGACTAGGTATTTCAGCATGGAGTGATCAGTTAATATTTTAAAGTGTCCTCCCAACAAGTAGTGGCAAAATTTTTGCAGCACATACACCATAGCTAATCCCTCTCTTTCAGTGGTGGTGTAATTAATCTCAGATGTAGATAGTTTCCTCCTAGCAAAAACTAATGGATGTTCAATATCTCCTTCCCCAGTTTGTGCTAACACTACTCCTAAGGCAAGAGAAGATGCATCGACATGCACATGAAACTCCTTGCTCCAATCTGGGAAAACCAGAGTAGGCACAATAACCATTTTCTATTTCTGTGTGTTGAAGCTTTGCTGACATTCTTTTGTCCAACTGAACTGACAATATTTCTTCAAAATATTCTCCATGGGTGCTTTAATCTGGGCATATCCTTTAATGAACTTCCTATAATATCCAGTATGTCCCAGCGCAGTGCACAACTGTTTGACTAAAGTAGGGGGTGGCATATCAACTATAATGGCAATTTTAGATGGGTCTACCAACAATCCTTGCTTACATACAATATGACCTAATAGCACTCCAAATGGTGAGAAGAATATGCACTTATTCAGATTCAAGGTAATTTGACACTGCCTGCATTTGTCCAACATTAGCCTTAGACATTCAATATGATTTTTCAATAAACTAAAAACAGTCCAATCATCAAAATATGCTTCTAGGAATTTATGCAGAAACTCCTTGAATGCTTCAACCACCACCCTGGAAAAGATGGATGGGGCATTATTCAATCTAAATGGCATCACTGTATACTGGTAGGATCCCCATTCTGTTGCAAATGTGGTCTTATGGTGATCTTCCTTGGAAATCCGGATCTGATGGTACCCTGAAAATCCATCTATAAAAGAATATACCTCTTGGCCTCCCACATTATCTAACACTTCGTCAGTGAATTGTGTAGGGAATGGGTCATGAAAACAGGCATCATTCATCTTCCTGAGATCTACGTAGATCTTGATCTATCATGTCTTCTAATCTTGTACCACCATATGGCTAATCCATTCTGACTCTTCAACAGGTTCTATAATTCTTGCTTCCAGCATTCTGTCGAGCTCAATCTTCACTTTCTCCTTATATTTAGGGTTCAATATGTAGGGTCTCTATTTGAATGGTATTGCATCTGGTTTCAAAGGGATCCTCATCTCTCCCATAGGCCCTTTAATTCCCTTCATATCATTAAACTTGGCTGGAAACAAGTCCTGATATTCATGCAGTAGCTCTGTGATTTTGTCAATAGTAGCAGAATCCCAGTAATCTCCAACATTTGTAAGCTTCAGTGTCTTCTCTGTTCCAATGTTGACCTTCTTAATCTTGATCAGTTGTTCAATGAATGGTATCTCAACTCCTGGTCCTTCCACACTTCTCTGGATTTCTGTTTATGCGATGTTCACCTTCCTTGGATCATCGTCTTCATCAGCATTGATGTTGTAATAGCCTCGCAGTTTCTAGAGAGGTGCAGTCCATTCATCCTCTTCTTGTTCTAAAGGGGGGATAGAGGCCTCCTCAAATACTTTATGTCTTACAATATGTAATTCTTGATCTACTAAAGGATATTGACTATCAAATAATAAGGTGGTTACAAAGTTATGAGTCATACCTTCCCAATATGAAGTGATGAGGCGCAGCTCCGCTTGAAGGTACCAGTTTATAGGGGTCATTTCTAGTTTGTTAATGATCTTGTGAACCCATTGCTCTTGAGGAATGGTTCTCCAGGATTCCTCGCAACTTTGCACATGGTCCTTTGGGTAGCTTCAACCTAGGTATCTAACTTCACAGCCTTCTACTTGTGTTGAGAACCGTGCAGTCATTAGGGTACAACATTGTACCCATTCTGTAATGTTGTTTTTGTGTGTTCCCCACCATCTCGTTGGTGTTTCTTTCAAGGCCTAATCCATTTCCAATGATCTTTGTTGTGTTGGTACACTTTCTTTGAATTCCAACAAGAAGGTTTCTAAAGGATTCAGATCATCAAAGGTGGGCAAGCTACTTATTGTTGTGCTGATCCAACGAACATCTCTGGTTAATCTAGCACATATCCTTGTAGAGAATTCATACATTTTTTTTTGCTAGTTCTCCAATCCTTCTTATGAATCTGATGAACATGCATTGTCACTTTGCCATCGTAGGTTTCCATTAGTGATAGGATTAATGTAATCCTGTTGTCTGGCTGTTGGTTTGTATATGTTTTCCAGTTCATAGGTGTGGTCTTCTTCTCTGATGGGTTCTGTGTATCGTTGACCTTCATATGGATCTAAAGGTGCAATGACCCTAAGGCCATCTCTTTCAAACATCAAATTTCTTTTCTTTAAATCAACCACAGTGGAATTATTGAAATCCCAGTCAATTCCTAATAGCACAGGGTAAGTGCAGCTATCATCAACTATCTCAATTACCTCAAAATATGAAAACATTCTTACTCCGTCAATGTCCACAGGGACATGATCCAATCTACCAAAGGGGATTACTACCTGTTGATTAACCATCCTAAGCCTAATAGGGGAATAGATCAACTTCAGTTTTCGCATCAATGCCCAGGTTTGCTTCGTCATGACATTGACCTCTAACCCTAAGTCGAGGACCACATAGTCTATATCATATTCTCCTATCTAAGCATTCAAGTGTAGTTCCTTATTTTTTCTTCTCTTCTTGGATAGTTGATGTACCTTTTTATTCAGTAGAGGATCTATCCTTCCTATCTCATACTGCCTGATTAAATTTTCTAGCTCTTGTACAATGCTCTCATTCTGAATCAACTTAATACAAGTATATAAAAATTCCATGAGTTTTCTTACCTCTTGTCCCTTTTTTGGCGAAGCAGATTGATGGAATGCTAGAGGCATTCATATTCTCTTACTTCTGGCCATGTATTTGATGAAGAACCTTGGTCTCCTTTGAACTCTTTTCTTACCTCCTCAAATATTTTTCTTTCTTTCTTTGCATCAAAGGTTTGGGTATTCTCCGTATCTTTCCTGACTATTGAGTCTTCCGTAGTCTTTCTTTGGGTTAGTCTGTATTCTCCTGTAACAGTGCCTCCTCTAGTAATAATAGTGACTCTCAAGTATTCTCTGTGAATTTCATCATATATCAGTTGCACTTGCGGGTTCTGCTGAGGTCCTCGTCTTTCCTGAAGCTTATCTAGCAACACAGGACAATCCTCTATAATGTGTTCGAAGGAACTGTAGCAGCTTCAAGTAGTGCAAGGGTTCTGACAGTCCCTTGCTAAGTGTCATGGTTGTGCACAATTGTAACAGATGATCAGTCCTTGGCCTCAACCCATACCTCCTCCTCATCCTCTTTCTCTAAATCCACTGCGAGGATTGAAGTTTCCTCTCCCAGGGGATTTATACTATGTAGTGTTTCCTTCTTGTTGTACCTCACCTTGAATTTTGTATATGTCTCTTGACCTTTCATGCATGAGGTCATAAGCCCTACAATCCCTATCATCATGCCCCATGGACTTACAAAATGTGCAATACAAATTTGTAGGTGTCTGAACATATTTTTTCATGTACTAGCACTCACCAGGGCGATGTCTATTTTTTCATACCCTGCACTAGGGTAGGGTGACTTGTTTCAAAGGGATCGAAGCTCTAGAGGCCAAGTATTCATGAAATATGGGACAATGTTCCTTGTCATGGCCTTATGATCTACATATGACACACCATATGTCTTCTCTTTTATCTTTTCCCTTGTCTTTCTTCATATCTTCGACTTGCAGAGACAAACTAGTTAGCTGACTCAATATTTGACTCATACTCAAGCTAGATTCTCCCATAGGGGATGAATCTAACTTCATGGAAATATCCAGTACCTCATCCTATGAAGAAATCTTCTTTTGCATAAGAGGAACTTTGATGTGTAGTAAGAGGGCAACAATAGACCATTTTTTGTTCTGCCCATCTGGGATCTGAAAAGTCAATCAACCTGTTAAGGTCTTGAATCTCTAATCGAATTCCCAAACAAGTTTGGATACCTTCTGCTTGATCTCTTTCATATCTATAATACATTGTGACTCTGACTTGGGTTTCTTGAACTCTGCAATCAACACATTATTGATCTCATTCAACGCTTAGGCTGTGCAAGTCCTTGGACAAGCTACATGTACCAACTCAGTGCGTGATCCCTTAAGGTAGTACTAAATTGAGTTATTTTAACATCTTCCTCGGTGAAATTCTTTATATTCCATAGAGCTTCACATAGGAACTAGTGTTGATCAGGGTCTTCAGACCCATCTTCCCTAAAAATAGGGAGACTCATCTTGTCTGCCATAGATCTTCCTAGGGTTCCCGACTGAGTATGTGGTGGACTACTAGTGACAGTTCTCTAAACGCTCTGATGTCTTGGATTACTTTGATTGCTTAATGCTATTGAATAAACATGAGGGATAATAGTACTTACTTCAACAGTCTATGTAGTTCCTAAACTTTTTGGCTCTTCTCGGTGAGGCTCTTCAACTTTCCCTTCCTTTGCCCTAGCAGGTTCTGAATGCTCTTTGTCTATCAAATCTGCCTCTTCTCCACTGTAAAAACCCTCATCTATGTAATTCTTCTTAAATAGGTTCGCAATATGAACTTCTATGAATGCTCTCCCACTGCACGTATGTCCAGCCTCTATGTCGTTGTCGCTGTTCGAATTCTTGAACATTAGATTTTTCAAATCCAACCAATCTACTTTATCTTCAAGATGTTCTTGTCATGCAATATCATCTTGATCCTCAACTTCAGAAAATGTAAAAATTTTCCTCTGGGTCCCTTGAAGAAATATCTCTCAGCTTGGATATATGACTCTACTCTGTCAAAAAAAAACTTGATGATGTACTGTCCAATGGTGCTATCAAACCAGTGATCTACTACTCTTGAAATGACATTATCAATTCTCTTGACCTTCTTGCACAATGCCAACGTCCAAACCATAGGAGTTCTAGATCTAATCTCAAAATGGGTATCTTCTAACCTAGATAACCACTCATATAGCTCCTGATGGATTCCTCCAAAGAAAATCTCATGTATATCGGTAAAGATATATCTCTCTAGCCAATCCTTTGTACTAAGATTAGGGTTCTTGTTCTAGGCTTCAACGAAGTCCTTTTCTTGATTTTCTATCCATTTTTGAATTTTTGTCTTTGATGGGAACCACCTTGACATTCCCTCAAGAAGATTCCTGTCCCAGAAACTGAACCATTTGTTGGTACAGGGGCAGACCCAGGGTTCAGCTCCAAGAGCACACTAACAAGCCCTAACTATTCTCCCTTTCGGCAACACCTGCGAAGCAGATGCAGTCTCACCCGAAGCAGCTATGGGTAGGTTGCAGGACAAAGATGTCTACAACCAAGGGGAATATCAAGTGGATCTAGTACCAGAACAATACAACATGAATATATCACTTATCAACTCATATCTACTCCACACAACTATCTATCATTTCTAACACAGTAATGTAATAACAGTACATAAAAACGGCAAAGACCATTGCATCAATCACACATACGGCACAATATATACGTGGTTCACCCTCTCTCTAGGGCTACGTCCACATAACTATACTCATAATATATTAATATAAAGCATATAGTTCTTGTCTGCACTCTCAGCTAATAGATCTTCTCTCTTCTCCTCGCTATCTCTCCCCTCCCTACGCACCCAGTTGCAGGGTTGATCTTCGCACCCAACTGAAGATCTTACAATACAGAAGGCTCTCGTACTTAGCACTTCTTTCTCACTCAATATTACTTAATCGATCACATGACAAAAAAAATCATAACACTAACAACAACCCATCACAGTTCCTTTAGACCTCTATTATACATCACAATCACTCACTGACATCCTTAGGCTGAAACCTAGGTGTCAAAAACCCTAGATACCAAAACCCTAGGTGTCTAAAACCCTAGGTCAACTTGACCCACTTTTTGAGGGCTTCGCTAGCTTGTCTTCCCTTCCTTCTCGCGTGGTGCTCTAAAGCATCCAACAGTGGATTTTTTTTTCTTACTGAGTTGTCGACGATCATTCTTCCTTGTTGATCTATCATTCTCGATCTCCTTGTCCATTGGCTTGATTCCTTTTACTTCACTCCATCTTTTCTGCTCTTTTGCTCACTTTGACCCAGTAACAGTCACTGTGTCTTCTATGCAGTTCGTATTTTGCCTTTTCTTCCTTACTCGTCACTAACTTCCATAACCAAGGGTCAATAGATATATTATCTATGAGGTGTCCAATAATGGTGGGAAATATGGCCAAAGGAGATCCACGTTGAATAATGGGTGAAATCCAAGGAAATGGGGAATGTTGAGCTCAAAATCATTGTCACCCATAGCATTGGTGATGGTGTACGACCCATAATGGAGTGGGAAAAGTTTTTGATGGGGTCCTGTCAGGAATTCTTTATGCAAGTGGAACCAAAATTTGTTTCCCACCTAAAACTTATGTGGCACCTGGTGTTGATCATGGCACTATATGTACTTGGAATTGGAATTCTGTGAAATATCCTGAACCTATTGGCAGATGTGATGGATCTGCTCAATGAACCAGGTGGCTTTGACATATTATGCTGGAGTAGGGGATGATTTGACCAAGGTGGTCACCAGGGGTAGTGCAACATCCATGGGGCCCAATGGTTGGAATCCAAACTCGACTTGAAAGGGGATATGTCCATTTGAGCTAGGCAGGGCTCAGTTGTATCCATGTTGAACATAAGGAAGACTCTCATCCCATGTGTGGGGGTGCTTGTAATTGTACATGCATAGCATATGTACGATCATATGATTGACGACCTCTGTTTGGCCATCTGTCTCGGGATGGAAGGTAGTGGATTTGGTGAGCTTGGTATCCAGTAGTGACCAAAGGATCGACTAGAATGTGCTAAGGAACCAACTGTCCTGATATGAGACAATGGTTTGTGGGATCCCAAAATGTACCCATACTCGTTCAAAGGAAATCTTGGTAGTGGCCTTTATTGTGATGCTCTTCTTGCAGGAGACTAGAATCACCATCTTGGAAAAGTGATCAACAACCAAAAAAACATAGTCATTTCCCCTCTTGGTGGATGGGAGGCCCGGCATGTAGTCGATTACAATGGATTCCCATGACCTATCAAGAGTAGGAAGAGGGCTGTACAAGCCCTATTTCCTAGTGTTCGATTTGGAAATAGCATATGCGGTGCAGGACCTGATATACTTGTCGCCATCGTGTCGATGTTTTGACCAATAGAAATGTTTCTGCATCACTTCCACTGTCTTTTCGACACCAAAGTGTCCTACTACCCGACTGTAGTGAGATTCCCAAATCAGCTTCGTATGCTTGCTTGACGGAACAAAGAGATGGCCCATATGACACACCAACCCATATTGAAGATGTAAATTAAAGACCATTGAGTTTACATCCAACATTTAGTAGGTGGTGGAGAATTCAAGGTCTATCTCATAGAGGTTGTGCCATCTGACAGTCTTGTGGCCACAAGAGTCTAGCACTGTGGTGAGTGCTACGAATGGAGGTAGTCTAAGGAAATCAACAACTCATTTGGTACTTCTTGTTTTATACTTGATGTTTAGGTGGAACTGTTGGAAGTATGTGGGCCACTTCTAATGGTGGTCATTATGAAATTTTCCTTGGGGCTGCATGAACTGTAGTGGCTTGTGATCAATGTGGATGATTTTCTCCTTTCCAAGAATGTAATGTCTCCACTAGTAGTAGGCTTGCATAATGGAGTACATTTCTTTGTCATAAGTAGGGTACTTATGGAAAACATCTGATAGTGTTTCACTATGATATGCCACAGGGTGGCCGTGTTGAGTGAGAACGACGCCCATAGCATAGTCTAAAGGATCTGTCTCAATCTCAAAGGGATGTCGCAGGTCCACTAATGAAAGTAATTGGGATGAGCACACCCACTGCTTCAAGTTATCAAAGGATTTTTGTTGGGACATGCTCCACACAAATTTTTCCTTATCACCAGCCCTGGTTACTTGGTTGAAGGCCCATGCGATATGAGAGAATACCAACATGAACCTGTGATAGAAATTGGCAAGGCCTAAGAAGCTCAGAAGCTCAGTGAGTGTGGTTGGGGCCGGCCAATGACGAATGACCTGGATATTGGCTAGATCCACATGCACACCATGATTATAAATGATGTAGCCTAAGTAATGGACCCTGTCCATGTCGAAGGCATATTTTTCCAATTTTTCATATAGTTTGTGCTGCCGTAGGGTGTGCAGAACCTGTTGAATATGTTGCAAGTGTTCACCCAAGTCTTGTTGTAAATGAGGATTTCATCCAGGTACACCACTACAAAATTATTGGTGAAAGGTAGTAGGATATCATCCATCACCCTCATAAAATTTGATTTGTTAAACCAAAGGGCATGACCATCTATTCAAAAAGACATTCTTTTGACTTGAAGGAAGTCTTCCATACATCTATCTATTATATTAGGACTTGGTGGTAGCCAGACTTTATATCAATCTTACTGAAGTATTTTCCCCCGTAAGCTGATCAAGGAGGTTTTCGATTCAGGAAATTGGGTATCGGTTCTAGACTGTGATCTTATTCAGGAAATTGGCGATGAGCTCAGATGGATGTGCCCATTGTGGAGCAGTACTTGGATCTACCTCTTGATCTCCAAGGGATCTTATGGAAGTTGCACCACTTCCCGATATCTTTCTTTGTCTTTCCAGTGTCCTTCTTTTCTTATGGTTTGGACTGGTTGTCCTAATGTTGTCCATATTTTCTCTTTCCTTTTTTATGTGGGTTGGGATCGCCCTTTCCTGGATTTTGTTGTGAGGGATTCCCATGCCCGAATTGTCACGTCTTTTGTTTGAGCTTCTATTATATTTTGATGACATATCGATAGGCTGTGCCCAAGGATGAGATGTCTATAAATTCCATTTTAGTCTGGATGTGTCTATGCAAAGAATTGTGATACTTGAGCACCAGATGTTGCTCCAAATATTTGATACCCAGCTTGTTGCACAAGGTATGGAAGACATTTGTGAACCCTGGCACTACTTGGTCTCTTTCTTATCACAATGCGGTCCATTTGGTATACAAGTCATAATAACTTCTGAAAGGGTAGTATTTTTCCTTAATAGCATCCTTAAAGGATTCCTAGGGGGCTGCAACTATAAATAATGAGGTTTCCTCTTATTCCTTTTTCTCACAGAAAGTTTTCCACCAATCTTTGACATGGGGAACGACTTTGAGGAGCACAAAAGTAATCTTTTCTCTATTCAAAAAGTTATGGACAAAACAATTCCCTTCTACTATATTCAACCACTTGTCTACAACATTTGTGTCTATATGACCTTCAAATATAGGAATATGAAAGTTGATTTGTAGTTTGAAGGGGGCGGTGCCTCGGCTCGAGGAAGATGCATCGTGAGTTGGTAGCCACCGAAGGATTTGCACAAAACTATCCATCATCTCCTTCCTCTGTTGCATGAGGGATTCATCAACACAATGTTTGAAAGGATCTTGGGCATGCAATATATTTTGTCATCAAGAGAAACAAGCTCGAGACCCAATTCTTTGTACGCTGACCTCATTGGGAACATGCATTAAGACGATAAGGAAAATACATATCTGATGCCATTGATCTGGATTTTATGAGCAAAATGAAATGAATACAGATTATTAAAATATGTTTAAAACAAAATAACAAAGATAAGGTAAAATTGGTTTTCTATTCAATAAGGAAATAAGCTGAAACTGTAAAATGCAGTGGAAAACAAGCTTACTGGAATGGTGGTGGATTATCTCTGAGAAGAGATGTGACGAATGCGCTCATTCAAAAGAAGATTATTACAATGAGGCTCTGAAGGAATTTTTAAAATAATCATGAATGCCAAAAACCTAGACATCCAAAAACCTAACCCTAGGAGATGAAGTGCCAAAATTCATGTGGGCCTCATTAGGGTAAGCTAGTACATCAACTTCTCGGGGTCATAACTTTTGCATACAATCTTCATTTTAGGCACATGATAGACCATTGGAAAGGTATACCTGAGGAATACAATTTTTTTTTTAGACTCTAACTCCATCCGTAGATTGACTATGGTGAGACTTAAAAACGTTATTTAGGGCCTCAAAATGGCCCTGGAAGTCAGGGACCCAAAAACTAGGAAAAAACTGCCAAACTAGAAAATTGCCAAAATGAACCAGTTGGAATAGGTGGGTGTTATAGGATTAATCAATAAATGTGGAAATAAACAGATCTCCCTAGATCCACCAAAAACTAGAACAAAACAAAATAGAATATGGGACTTTCCTTAAGTTCTAATTATTGAGTTTACTAGCTAACAAGAGATGGACAACATACCTTTTAAATGCCTTTTCCTCTTGCCATTGCCATCCTAGATCCATTCCAATTCTCCAATGAAATTGAAATTGGAAGGGAACACAAGCCAACCAAAGTGAAAGCAACACAATATACTCAATAAGAACCTATGCATGTGATCAATGAATCATACAATAAAACAAGACTAGTTTTATGGGAAAGAAACATATTGTTGTATCATATTAAATGAAAGTGGAGATTACAACCAAAGCCTTGATGTCACAAGGTCCCCTTTCAATGGGCATTTTCTCCAAAAAACACACCTTTTATCCAACCTTGAATGAAGAATATCCACAATGACTTGATGAACTGAAATACATCTCTCAATTATGAGCGGAAGTCGAATTCTTCATCCAATTCTTAGCCTATTCAACCTTAGACTTTTCCATGAGAGATACCTCTTTATATAGCATAAAAGAGATATGGGTGAGGAGATTAGGATGATCCCACCAAATCATAGAAGCGAGTAAGATCTAAACCATTCGAAGGCCACCTCATCTCCTAGAAGATTCCCTTCTAGAACATTCATGAAACTTGACCTTTTCTTAGCTTTTGGCATCGTCGCACCCTAGGTATAATGCATCCTATAGAGACGTCGAAGCCCATCCCCAGAGCAAGGGGTGGCGATCAAGCATCATCACACCCCATGCATTTTTCAGGGTGAGGTGACCTTCCTTAATGAGAAGAGAAAGCCAGTTACTTTCCTCATGGAGAAAGACTCTTTTTATCTTTTCATGGGAACACAAACACATGTTATAAGTGCATCACTGGGGTGAACAAAATAATGTGTAATAGTGGGAGGCCACTGAAATTCATCTATATCATAGTTTAAGTGTGTCATAGCCCAATAGGTCTAATCCTGCGTGTGTTACAATTTTGTATCAAAGCTCCAGTTTTCAACACTAAGCCTGGATTGGTCTGCGTAAGTGGAAATTGAAGCAAAAGTTTTAGAGTGGATTGTTTTCGAAATGGAAACAATTCTAGTTTCAAAGGTTCCATGAGTGCCAAGAGGGCACTGAGATCACACCTTAATTGTGTTAGAAATATCAGGAGGTGTAGCAGTTATCGAAACCATAATAACTGTAGGATCTGTTCAGGAAAGGCCTGAATCCTTCCCAACCTTCAGATCTTGGAAATGAGCGCAATAGTTAACCACTCTAGTCCTTTGAACTTCATTGCTTCAGAAATTTTTAGGTCTTTGACAGAATGGAGGCAAAATCCTCGAAGATACAAAGTCCTAGAGTGAATCTGCACCATAGATCGTTTGGGAGAAGGCAAACCGTTAGATCCCCCAAGTGGTTCGACAGTTTGGCATTCGGGGAAATATTGTTGTCGTTCCATGGAGTGGCATTTTCCACGAAGTCCCAAAATATGGAACCATTCAGGATCATTCAGGTTCGGGGACAAGTGTATGAGGATTATCACGTGTTCAAAATTTTGGAGTTCAATAGTTCATGGTTGGGATTGTGTTTAATAGCGAAATCCTCTGATGCCCAAAGTTTCGAAGTCCCAGAGAATCGAGGAAAACCTATCCATAATTTCGACATTCGGGAACTATAAAGCATGTTGGTGTGAAATCTTCTGAACCCGGAAGTTCCAAAGTCCAAGAGCATCAGAGTGACGTGGCATGCTGACGTCACCTAGGGTGACCTGGACCTGTTCGAGAGTTAAAAATTTTGGTGTTCGCGAGTTATAAAGTGTGCTATGGTTATATCTTCCGAAGCTTGAAGTGCCTAATTCTAGAAGTGTCGGAGTGATGTGGACCTGATTGGGATTTCAAAAGTTTGTCGATCAAGAGTTTTAAAGTGTGAAGATGAGAATTGTTTTGATGTCTCGGAGCCCTGAAGTTCCGAAGCTCTGGAGAACATTGTTTAGGAGTTTAGAAGTTTGGCATTCAGGTGTTTTGATGTCCTCCAGTGTGGGACACTCCGAAGTCCTGAAGTCTTGGAGCATCAAAGTGATGCAGCATGATGACGTCACCTAGAGTGATGTGGACCTATTTAGAAATTCAACATTTGGGAGATGTGTTGTGTGGTATTGAGATTTCCTTGAAGTCCTAAAGTGTCGTAGTGATGTGGCATGCGAACGTCACCTAGGGTGACATGGACCCACTCTAAGAATGCCACATGTCATCTTTTTTCACACTTTTCACAGAAATTTTGGGCCAATTAGAACTTGACACATGTCACCCCTATACTAGGCCACATGACATCTCTATATTTTTGACACGTAGCACCCCCACCGGTGGGTGATATATAATGAGACTCTGAAAGTTTGGAGATTCAACATTCATGGATATGAGTGTATTTTGTTGCAAGATCTTCCAAAGTTCAAGGCTCCAGTGCCTGGTGTTAGCACTCCATAAATCTGTTCAGCTGATAAACAGATGAAAAAGGTAACTTTTTCAACCAACTTTGAGACCCAAAACTAGACTTTTAGATCTGGAGAGGGCTCTCTCAGAAGGCGCGGTCTCCGCATAGGATATGGCTTTGAAAGCAGTGGCTAGATTTAACACCTTTGATAAAATGCGCTCTAGTTATATTGGTGCAAGAAAGTAAGACTTGGGCTATGGAGTCAATTTGAGGGAATGACAAAGACAAATGACTCAGTGACTAAACTTGAGAGGATAAGGCTAGGTGATCAATATTATTTAGTGTAAAACCATAATGTGTGGCGAGAGAAAAACATAGTAAGTAACTCGGAGCACCGCTGCAGGCGAATTCTTAGTTAGCTTTAGAAGAAAATGTTTTGTCTAAGTGGTGCGAACAAGGGGCACTACGTAATACATCCGATTGCTACAACTAGAATCTTTTCGTTAAGTTATAGGACCTTTGTATTAAATTTCGGTCAAAAAACTCAAATTACATACAATAGTTGTCATCTACCAATTTTTCCAACCAACCTGGCTTACATAAAAAAGATGAAATATATAAACAAGGGTGTCACCTGGGCAACCCTGATTTCTATCTGCTACCCTCAAAATAGGACAACGGAGTAGCATGCGTTGGAGACTCTTCACATGGAATTTTCCAAAAATAGACAATAATCATGTTTGTTTACACATGACTGTTCACAAATTATCCATGAGGATCCCATCATCGGAAAAGTCTCGATATGAGGAAAAGATGTGTCAGTGTTTCCCTTCGATTAGATGTCTAAGTAGGCAGGTGTCTGCTGAGAACTCACTATCTACTATAATGACTTTGATTTTTGTTGTGCGCTAATTTGTTGGGAAAAATGTGCGTGACAAGTGGTTTATTGATTTTTACGGCCATTATCAAAATGGTAGAGTGCTTTGGGGAAAAGTGTCTTTCAAAACTGCCAATATTTGTCTTATGCTTTCGGATGCAAAGATGAACAACTGCTAAAATTTCTTTCTCTTCACGCTGGCGAGAGCCACACGGGCTTCCTTCTCGGCCACTTTGAATTCCCTGGAATGCTCTGTATTCCTTTCCTCTGTTATTCTTTGTGCTTCTCACAGCTATATAATGGTGTCTTGCACCTCTCTGAGCTGTATTTTTAGCCATTCCATGTTCCCTTCATGACCCTGTGCTTCTAACGATTCCATAGTCTTTGTTGCTAGTTGTCACCTCAACTCCATTGATCATTCGTTCATGTGATATCTATTTTCCTTATTTTTCTCCTGCCTTCACGGCTCAATCCTCCAACAGGATTTAGTCAAATGGTGTGCATGAGTAGTTCTTTAGCCATCGATCTGGCATGCGACACTTATGAAAATTGTTTGTTCTTCCTTGGCCTACCCCTTCTCTGAGGCATTTGTTGTTGAGGAGATGGGGCTTCTACTGTATTCCCTTCCTATGCAAGTCCTTATTCTTTAGGTTCCACGCAGTTTGATCTGGTCTTCTCTATGGGTAAAGGAATGACTCCTTTCATGTCCTTGGGAATGCCTGCTGTAGGTGAGAACGAATCCTAGTCATTTTGGGGCTTGCACCTGGAAATTATGCTTCTCTGCGTACCTTTCCCTATGCTTTGGGAGGTTTCCATAGTGCAACCAGTACATATTCTTCACACGGCGTATCCAGAAAACACACAGAGGGGGGAATTTTGATCAAACTAGACTGGCAAGGGGAATTGAAAATAGAGTGCGAACCTGGTTTTATGAATGAAATGAGTGTCGAGCATCCGATATTTATAACAAGTTAGGAAGAAGAAGGAATCATTCTAGAGGATAGGGAATTCATGGCGACGAGATGTTTGAATCGAGTTGCAGGTTTTCCATGGAAAATCCCCGAGTGTAGAATATAGGCGATAAGGCTTGTTGTGAATGCATGATACTAATGACAAGATTTTTCATTCCCTTGACCTTCATGATTAAATGATAATAGTTTTTTTACTGTTTGATGTTTGAGGAACCTATCATTTATAGGCCCCCAACCAAAGTATTCTCCATCTATCCCTTCTCGCAATACATGTTGATTCTGAATGGAACTGTCCAAAGGTGGTCGAACTTTTTGTGCTTTCCCTTATCTTCATTTCTCACATCCCATCTCAGCACCAGCTATCCTATCTGAAAATATTCCTTCTGAGAATGCTTGTTGAAAGATTTATTCATCCTCTCCTCATGGAGTTGTGATTGACTGTACACTTGTTCCCTCGCCTGTTGTGTGTGAATTAGTTGGTTTATTTTCCTTTGCGCATAATTTGGCTCGACCTCATGCTCTTGCAACAAATTTCTGATAGGTGGCCCCAGTGAAGTAGGGAAGATTGGGTCTGCACCGTAAATGATTTGGAAAGGCGATGTTGATATAGACTTCTTGGTGGTAACCCAATCTGCACACAATGCGTAGATAATATTTTTATGTCAGGCTCTCTTGTTGTCTTGCAAGAGTCTTTTGATGATTCTGGTTAGGCTCTTATTCGAGGATTCTTCTAACCCATTTCCTTGTGGATAGTACGCTGTAGAATTCCCCAAGGTTATGTTATAATCCTGACAAAATTTTTCCATCCTCTTAGACTTGAATGCGGTCGCATTGTCTGTTATGATTTTAACGGGACACCCGAACCTTGACAAGATGTTTGTCTCTAGGAATTGGATGATGACTGTGTCTGTAGCTTGCTTCGTGGGGATTTCCTCTATCCATTTTTGTGAAATAGTCGGTGGTCGTGAGTATCCATTTTTGTTGTGTAGAGGATGGGATATTTATTTCCCTGATGAAATCTAGACCCCACTGCATGAAAATTTCTTGGACTAAGATTGGATTTAATTGCAGGGGATGAAACTTTCTTCTTTCGTCGAAAATATGACATTTGTGGCAGATGGAGACCTCTTTATGCATGTTAGTGAAGATTGTAGGCCATTAATAACCTTCCCTCAGAATTTTGTGCAAGGTGGTTTTCCAGTAGGGGTTTCCTCCACAGTCACCTTTGTGAAATTCTTGTATGGCCCGCTTCACATCATCTTCTAGCAAACAACTCAACTATATTCCCTTGGGGTCTTTCTAGTAGAGTGAACTGTCCAAGGTGAAGAACTTAACCTCTTAATCTTGAAAAATATAACCTTAGTATTAATCACACCCGGAGGGGCCTGGAGATTCTCCAACACATAAATGAGGTCTGCATACCATGGTAAATCAATGAACTGCTGAGACACCTTCACAGTTTTCTCTTCTTGAGGGAATTCTTATAGATCAATGATTAAATTAATTCCTACAACATTGCAGTCTGACTACACCATTAACTTTGCAATACCCTGACCCTTGATCAGTTTTGTAGGCTTGATCTCAAGATCATATTCCATCATGGCTGCTATCCACTTGCCTCTAGTTCCTTCTGGGTCAGGTTGAGTCAGGATATCCTTGACTGAGTTGTTGGGTACATAAGCAATGACATGGGAGTGCAATAAGCGATTATTTCAAAGATTTCACTAAGGCATGCACCTGTTTTTTCATAATGTTGTACCTTAGTGGAATATCATGCAGTGTCTAGTTGAAATAGGCTATGGGTTTTTCGAAGCCCTGCTCATATTTCTACAACATCATGCTGACAATAGTGTGTTCTGAGGCGAATGAAAACATGATGAAATCTTTTGTAAAATCTAGGTTGGTTAGCACAGGAGCTTTAGTCAGTGCCACTTTGATATCTTCAAAAGACTTATTGGTCTCCGAGTTCCATTTGATTTTGTTTCCCTTCATGAGCATGCAAGTTATGTGCTTTATGATTTCCGCCAGGTTCAAGATGAATCTCCTCAAGAAGTTTACCTTTCCCAGGAATGATTGCACCCCTTTTTTACTATGCGGGGTGCCAATCTTCAGGATTCCTTCAAACCTATTGGGGTCTATCTTAATTCCTTCCTTGGAGATTATGTATCCTAACAACTTCCCTTCTTCCACCCCGAAATGCAATTTCTTTGGATTTAGCGATATGCTGAACTTCCTGCACTTCTGGAAAACCTTCTTCAGGTGCTCAAGATGTTGTTTTTCGGAGGCAGAGTACACTGTGATGTTGTCCAAATAAATCATGATGAACTTGTCCTTTTCATCAACAAACGCAATGTCCATTTCCCTCTGGAAAGTGGCTCCAACGTTCATCAAGTTGAACGACATCTTGGCATACATGAACTTTCCCCATGGAGTTGTGAAAGTCATTTTCTCTTTGTCGTCTGGGTGGACCATGATATGATTATATCCTAAAAACCCGTCCAACATAGACATCTTATGGGACCCCACCACCTTTTGCAGGATGTAGTCCATTTTAGAAAGGGGGTAGTGATCCTTGAGAGATACTTTGTTTAAATTTTGGAAGTCTACACATAGTCTTATCTCGCCTCTCTTCTTTCTTATAGGTACCAAATTAGAAACCCATTTCAAGAATCGCAAAGAAACAATAATTTTAGTGTTGAAAAGCTTCTTTACCTCCTTCTCGATCAATGAAAACAACATGGGATTTATCTGTCTCAACTTCTGTTTGAAAGGTTTCTGATATTCCTAGAGAGGGATAACATGTTGGATCACTTTTGTCTCATATAATTTCAAGTCATCATGGTTCCATGTGAAGATGTTTGGGAAATCCTTCATGAGCTTGAAGTAGTCCTTCTTGACCTCTTGAATGTGATTCTTTGATAATTTTACCATCTTCATATTCTCCTCAGTTCCGATGTTGCAATCTTCCACATCCTCTTCGCTTGCAGTGATCTTGGGGTTCTTAGCCACATAATTCTCGTCAAACAACTTTTCTAGTGGCACCAACCCCTTTGGAATGAAATCATTTTTTAGTTGTATTATGTCCCTTCCCACGATATGGTTTCGGAAAGGGTCATCGTTACTGTGCACATCTGTGTTGTCATCTTCGTCGCCGCAACATTCCTCGTCAATGTTTGTATTAGTGAACTCGTCGCTCATAAGGAGGAATCTTTCCACCTATTTGTCATCATCAAACACTTGCCAATGTAATATTATCAGGCATTGCCAGCCTGTTCTTGACCTCGATTTCATATCTCTTGTTTGGGAAGATGGGGATCTTAAAAAACGAGGCCGAGGTGGCCAATGCATCAGCAATCTAATTTTTCTCTCTGGGGATAGCAGATAGGTCATACTCTGAAAATCCTTTGAGGAGGTCCAAAGATAAATTTTTGTATGCTCTCAGCCTCGAGTGTTTGGTCTGATATACACCCTTTACCTAATTTATGATCAGTTCAGAATCTCTGCACACTGTTATCTTCTATGTGCCCAATTCTTTCAAAACTTGTAAGCCCAAGATTAGTGCTTCATACTCATCCATGTTGTTAGTTCATTCAAATGCGAGCTTGTATGAGCACAACTTTGTGCTTGATTCAGGGGAGCTTACCCATACACCGGCCCCAACTCCTTATCTATTGACTGTGTCGTCAAAACTCATGTTCCATACCCTATTTTCCCCATGGTCCTTCAGGTCGATGCACTCTATTGTTTCCCACGTGGTTTCCTCGTCAATTGTCATGAAGGTTGTCGAATATTCCTCTTCGAAACTCATGTCATTGTAGAATATAGAAGAACCCACCTCAGTGTTGATGGAATATATAGAATGATTGTTTGGTTGCGTCTTGTTGCTTACCATGTATTTCAGCAGCACTTCTCTATACATCCTTCTATCTTGGATGAAAATAGGGATGGTGGCGCATGACATATCCATCTGCAAAGTGCCCTTCAACTTCACAGCCCATGACCTTTATAGCAACATGCCGAACTTTGGGGGTATGTCTGTGATGACTACGTCCATGACCATGTTCTTAGCGAGGATTTGAGCCAACGACACAACTAGGTATTTTATAAGGCCCAAACACTTGACTTTCCTCGAATCAAAAGATAAAAGGTCTTTGTATGGCCTAGTGATATCCAAACCTAGTTCATCCATGATCACCTTTGGCATGAGGTTGTGTGACGCAACAAAATCTATCATGGTGTTATGCAGGGTCATGTCATGGACCTTTAGACTGATGTAGAACGGAGGGACGTCCTCAGTATCATTTGTATCTTCAACGCACGAGACAAAAAGGATAGTGGGGTGATCATATTGAATATTTAGAGTATCAAGGGTCCTTCCCATTTTCAGAATTTTAATGATTTTCTCTTGATACTCACCCTTTCTAATAAGTTCACTGAACAAGACAGAGATTTTGTTTTTGGCCATCTCATGTTCAAAATTGAAAGGCATATAGGTTTTCTCTACCTCTTTTCCACTCGACTCCCAGCCAGTCTCCGAGGCTTTCTTGGCAACCTCCTCCTTTGACTTAGCCTTCTCCATCACGTCCTTGGTCACATTGTCCGACCTTGGTCGGCTTGTGGAAGGGGTTTCAAATGGAGGCTTCCTTATGGGGTTCATTTGTTACGACTCGATAGGTGCGTCTTTTCTCTAGAGATTTTACTTCTTATGGAACTGCATGATGGTGTTTTGATATCCTTTCCTGAAATCTTTTGTCTCCTAAGACAATGCATCATCTGTTTCGAGTATCATATCATTGTCCATCTCCAACACGAAGCCGTCGTTTTTTCTCATGTACCGATCATGCTCTCTCTTTGTCAAGAACACATGCAGGTTTTTTTTGTCACAACAATGCATCTGGTTGTAGAACGTTTGGTCGAAATCCTCATCCGCATAGTTGTTTTAGAGTGGAGGTCTTGTCTGTTGGTCACTTTGATCCCTCTACTCTTTCTATTTTCCCTATCTAATCTAAGGGACTTGACCCCTTCTGGGGTTCTGATTCCTGGGTTGCGGGTCGTTTTGTTCTTGGGCAGCAGGTTTTTTTCCCTTGGACATTATCCCCATTAGCTTCTCCATGGTCTTCATCATCATGTCAAATTTGTCATTCGAGGACCGCAGTGTCGATGGCTGTGCATCTCCTTGGGGTCTCTTATCGCCTCGGTTGAACCTCGATTTTATTTTTCCCAATGCCATCATGTTTACTTCAACTTCGACAACATTACTCATTATAGAGTATAGACTTGTTGATCTTCTTTCTCTCAACAATAGGGTGAAATCATTGTCAAAGGAATTGACATACCACAACTACGCAGCACCAGGGGTGGCTTGACTTCTGCAAGGATTGAGTTATACACCTTCAAGAAATGGGCTAATAATTCCTATACTGTCGCTTCCAGTGCTTTCCTCATATTACTGTACTGTGTTGGCAGCTGCAAAGGGTTTTTCTTGTCCCCCCATTTTTCAGGAAAGACGTCTCGAATGCAACGAAGTCTCTAATGCTCGCAGGCAGGTGGGATTTGAACCATTTCCTTACATCTCCCAAAAGGATCTGTGCAAACAGCCTCATTTTTGCATCTGCGTAATCTACCTCCTCTAGGTCGATGAAATCATTAAACCAGTCTAGGTGGCTCTGGGCGGAAACATTTTCTCCAATGTCGTAGATGCTTATTCTCTGACTGCAATTCTGGGGCAAGTCATGTAATTGGGCCGGCAGGAAGAGGGGGGAGAATCTAGTGGCCATGGCTGTAGGAGGATTCATATTTTGAGGGATATTATTTGATATCAGGGCTTGGAATTTCTTCAGGTAAAAAATGGTCTCATCCAAGATGGTTTCTGACTTAGATCTGAAAAGGGTTTGCTAGAATAATTCATCAAACTCAAGGTCATCGATGCTTTGCGTGCCATATTTGGGTAAGGATGGGATTCTGTCCAGGTAGTAGAATGGGTCCAACACTTTCTCTCTAGTCCTGTGCATAATCTTCTTGGGGTCGTCGACAGGCTCTATGGGGTTTGGGTCAGGATTGGCTTTGGTATAGATCGTCTTCGGAGACAGGGTTCTTGAACTGCGCTACTTGTAGCTACTGGTCTTTTGGACTGGTGTCATCAGGGTAAGGGTTTTATCCGGTGTGAATGTTTGTCCCTCTATTACCCTCAGGGGTCAAACTATAATGTTAGTCGTTCTCCCAGGGAAAATCTATTCAGTTTCATCCTCGACGACGATGCCAGAATGTTATCACTCCATAAATATGTTCAGCTAATAAATAGATGATGAAGGTGACTTTTTCAACCAACTTTGAGACTCGAAACTAGCCTTTTGGATATAGAGAGGGTTCTCTCGAAAGGAGCAGTCTCTGCATAAGATATGGATTTGAAAGCAGTGGCTAGATTTAACACCTTTGATAAAACGGGCTCTGGTTATATTGGCACAATAAAGTAAGACTTGGGCTATGGACTCTATTTGAGGGAATGACAGAGACAAATGACTCAGTGACTGAACTTGAGAGGATAAGGCTAGGTGAGAAATAGTCTTCAGTGTAAAACCGTAATGTGTTGTGGGAGAAAAACACAGAAAGTAACTTAGAGCACCGTTGTGGGCGAATTCAGAGTTAGCTTTAGAAGAAAACATTTTGTCTAAGTGGCATGAGCAAAGGGCATTGCGCAACGAATCCATAGGTTCACAAATTTGTTTTGAAATAGATAGAAAAATATATGAATAAAGATGACAGGAAGAACATACGCAAATAAAGAGGCACAATACATCCGACTAATACAACTAGAATCTTTTCATCAAGTTACAGGACCTTTGTATTAAATTTCGGTCGAGAAACTCAAATTACATACAATAGTTTTTCTCTACCAATTTCTCCAACCAACCTAGCTTACATCAAAAATATGAAATATATAAATGAGGGTGCCACCTGGGCTACCCTTCTTTCTAAATGCTACACTAAAACTAGGAAAACTGAGTAGCATGCATTGGAGACTCTTTGCATGGCCTTTTCCAAAAATAGGCAATAATCACATTTGTTTACACGTGACTATTCACAAATTCACCATGTGGATCCCATAATCGGACATGTATCTATATGAGGAATATATGTGTCATTGTTTCCCTTTGATCAGATGTTTGAGTGGGCAGGTGTATGCCAGGAACTCACTATCTTCTATAATGGATTTTATTTTTGTTGTGCGAACATTTGTTGGGAAAAATGTGCACCGCAAGTGGTTGTTTTATTTTTACAACCATTATCAAAATGGTAGATTGCTTTGGGGAAACATGTCTTTCAAAACTGCCAAGATTTGTCTTATGTTTTCGGATGTAAAGACAAACACCTGCTAAACTTTATGTTTTTGCGTGCTGGTGAGAGACACGTAGGCTTCCTTCTCGACCGCTTCGCATTCCCTGGAATGATATGTATGCCTTTCCTCCATCATTCTATGTGCTTCTTGCAGCTATATAATGGTGTCTTGTGCCTCTTTGAGCTATCTTTTCATCCATGCCACATTCTCTTCATGACCCTACACTGCTGATGCTTCCATAGTGTTTGTCGCTAGTTGTCGCCTCAACTCCATGTTTTCCTTATAGAGTTATTCTTTAATTACTGAGATGTCTCTTGATCATTCATTCCTATGATATCTATTTTCCTTGTTCTTCTCCTACCTTTGCGGCTCAATTCTCCATCAGACTCTAGCTGAATGGCATTCATGAGCAGTTCTTCAGCCATCGATCTAGCACGTGGCTCTTCTAAAAATAGAGCTTCCACAACTTCCTTGTTCTTCTTTGGCCTACCCCTTCTCCGAGGCATTTGTTGTTGTAGAGACAGGGCTTCAACTATCTTCCCTTCCTATGCAAGTCCTTCTGCTTCATTTTTCATGTGGTTTGATTTGGTATTCTCTGTGGGTAAAGGAATGACTCCTTTCACATCCTTTGGAATGGTTGTTGTAGGTGAGAACGACTCGCAGTCATTTTGGGGCTTGGACCTGGAAATTATGCTGCTCCACCCGCCTTTTCTTATGATTTTGGAGGTCCCCATGGCATGACCAATACGTATTCTTCTTGTGGCATATCCAACAAATGCACAGTGGGGGGGATTTTGATCAAACTAGAATGGAAAGGGGAATTGCAAACAGAATGCAGACCTAGTTTCACAACTGAAATGAGTGTCGAGCATCCGAGATTTATAAGGAGTCGGGAAGAAGAAGGAATCGTGCTGGAGGACAACGAATTCATGGCGACGAGATGTTTTGAATCACATTAGAGGTTTTCCATGGAAAATCCCCACGTGTAGAATACAGGTGATAAGGCTTGCTGGGAATGCATGATATGAACGTTGTGATTTTTCATTCCCTCAGCCTTCATGATGAACTAATAATAGCTTTTGTACTTTCCGATGCAACTTCCATTAACTACTTGACTTGACCTAGGGCACGTAGAGACTGGTTTCTTAACAGGACGCGACTCTTTGGAAAAGACATACCCGTACCATTTACGCAAGTTTCGACTATGACATCCCTTCCCATTTCCAAGGGCCAACCGACCACTTGTTGACTTCGACCTCATGGTGCTACGTACCTGACTTCACATGTTTGGAAGCTTGGGTTACAACATGACTTAAAACCGACTCTAACTAGAAATAAAAATGGCAATGCTAACACCTGGGAGCACAGAAATAGTTCACCCATCCAGCGTTCAGGGAACTTTGCGTGTTGTGTGGTCCAAACTTCCAAATCCCGAAGAAACGAAGTGGTAAAGTAATGAAACGTAGAAGCGCTAGCCTAGAAATTCAAAAGCTTGAAGTTTGGGAGAAATAAGGTGTAAAGGTATAAGAACCTCCAAAGCTCCGAAGAACTAGAGCCCCGAAGCTCCGAAGAAGTACCCTTGGAGGAGTTTGCCACTTTGGCGTTCGAATGAAATCATGTGTGGAGTAGGCGGAACCTCCAAATCCTAAAGTTATGAATCTTCGAATTCTTAGACCTCCAAAAAGAACCTTTCAATTAAGTGATTGGTCAAAGGCCATGGTCACATGAGATTGGGGGCCGAAGAAAAAGGGCTAGTGCCCAGAAATTGTTTTAAATACAAAAAGGGGTTTGGAGAAGGAGTCTATGGGGTACAAATTTGTACATACCTGCACCTAAAGAAATAAGGAAGGCCTATAAACCTAAAGTGAGGATCCAACATAGATCCAAGAGCCAATTCAACTCTGAGAAATAAGAAGAACTGTACAGGGATTACCTCCCAGTAAGCACAATTGTTCAAATATCCATAACGTTTTTCTCAAGACTCGGAATTGAGCAAGGGAGAATTCATTGGAAACATCTTGGACAGTAGAATATTACTGTTCACCCAGAAAATTGAGTTGAACAGTCAATTTCTCATAAAATTAGAAGAAAGAATCTTGATATATTATTGAACCAAAATGGTTCATATTTTCATGAAATTGTTAAAACAATTAGCCTGACAAAGTTCTGTTGGCTGCACATTTTGCAGAGTTAACAACAACTAGATCAGGTCATGGTCATCACAAAGTGCATAGGAATGTAATATGCATAGGGGGCTTACATCCAGGAAGATGATATCATAGGGATAGATGTCCATATGGGTATTGAAGGAACAAACTAAAATGGACATGGAGAAGGAAAGGAAGAAAACATGAATATGGTAGAGACCATTACAAATTTGTAGAAAGATGTCCAAAGTCATAAAGCTGATAATGAAAGGATTGTGAAATACAAGGATAAATAGGAAGACTTAAACATGAATTTAATGCAGAGCCTGAACAAAATTGAAACAAAATTGGATACTGAGAATGGCTCAAGCAAATCAGGAAGTCATAGGTATTCTCATGAGAAAGGTAGATCAAGAAGTGCTAGCAGACATCGCCATTGATCCCCAAGGAATTCCAATAGAAGAGAACACATTATCTCAAGTTCATCCCCTATCATGAAGCATAAGAAGAGGTCTGGGGTGGATGAAATGTGAGTATAAATGAACAAAATCAAACCTCTTATGTTTGAATGTGAGCACAAGAAGGATAAGGATGCAGAGACATGGTTGCTCGGCATGAGAAAATATTTTCAATTGCATAATGATTCTTCACATACATAAGGAAGAATTTATATCTATCATTTCAAGGGAAAGGCATCCATGTGGTGGGACCAACTTGTACAAGTGCATCAAATTAAAGAGAAAAATGTTACTTGGAAGGAATTCAAAAAGCATTTTCAAAAGAAATACTTGACTAAGAGATATCAAGACAAAAAAATGGAGTTATTTGAACTCAATCTTGGAAGTATGACCATTGATGAGTATGAAAGCAAGTTTTTGGAATTGTTGAAGTATGTCTCCTTCATCAAGGATGAGACAATTAATATTCAGAGGTATTTGAGTGGGTTGCCATCTTTCATCAATGACAAAATACAATATGATGATCCCAAAACTTTGGAGGAGACCATAAAGTGAGCTAAATTCCTATATGATCATCACAAAGGAAAGAAAACTTTCCAAAAATCTTGGGAAGACAAGAAGAATTTCAAGGTGGAATAGAGGAAGAAGGGGAATAAGCCACCATTCTTCATAAATATTCCTTAGGGACACCCATCTTCTAGATATCCCAGAATGATTGAGTTAGGTGGTAAAAGGCCAAGGAAACCACCTATTCAATGTTGGGGTTGTAAAGGAAATCATAAGTATATAGATTCTCCTCACAAAAGTGAAAAAGTGGGAGTTTTTCAAAATATACAGCAAGCTGAAATAGTGGAGGAAATAAGCATGAATGTACCCAAGATCTATGAATCCCTAGACAATAACCAAGTTGAGTTTCAATCACACATGATTGAAGTGGAAGGTATGATCAACAACCAAACCATTGTAATTTTAATTTTTTGAGGATCTATTCATAGTTATATAGATACTAAGATGGTGGAAATATTTCATTTTCCAAGAAGAAAGAATGGAAAATCCTGGTTGGTGTAGCTGGCTACCAG
>JASDQU010104338.1:53222-70234 GCA_032191745.1 Picea mariana | reverse complement strand
CCTGGGCTCACTCATTCAGCATATCAGTACAGATTGGTAAAGAATTGGTAATGTATTTCGGCCATCAGATGCTCTTCTGACCTCACACATTAGGGGGCATCTGTTATAACCCTAAATTGCACTATCCCTTCTTACCTGTCATCAGGCCTACTACTTGCCCTTGATTGCCAAAGCCATGCTGAATAAAACCTTGAAAAACCACTTAAAATAAGCAACCCGTGCCCTAACCTAACCCTGGGCGCGTTGGACCGCTTGCTGGCCTTCTACTACACGTGGTGGACCGCGGGCTAGCCCACTACAGCCCGCGTTTGCCTAACAAAGCAAAAAATCAGGAAAGTTTCCGCCGGGACGAGGGGATTTTTGTCAGTTAACTGGAACTCCCACCCATGCATGGCCGAGAGTTCGCCTAAAACCCTAGCTCCTTCTAGCCTATAAAAGGAGGGGTAGGGGTACTATTCAAAGGAGGAAAAATCATAGCAAAAAAAATCTGCCAAATTGCCGAATCCATTTTTTCCCAACCCTTTAGCCTTTCCTCAAGCTTTAGGAGAATTCAAGCAAAGCAGTTGGAGGACAAAGAAGAGGAGGAGCCCAGGATCAGGATCGAGGAACGATGGCCGGTATCTAAAATCATTGTAAGTTGATTCATATTGAGATTAATGAAAAAGATACTTTTCCCGTCCCAAATATGAGTCTTATCTAGGTTATTTGATTTGTGTTTAATCTCTAACCCTCTAGTAGATCAATAGCATGCATGCGTAGTTTTGTCTTGATTGCAGTAAAGCTTTTTGGAAGGAGCAGCAACAGCAAGGGGATAAAATCTCAACGGAGGATCTACACCAACCGTCGATAAAAAGGTTAGTTGGTTCTTCCCATGTTTGCATGAGAAAAGGGGTTTTAGATTGGGGTAGAAGGTTAAAAGTTATTTCTGAAGGGTCATGATTTGCGTACAAGTTTAAAGCCCTAGCTTGTTAGTCCGTAGGGTAGAATAACCCCACAACAGTTATCGAAACCGTAATAAATGTAGGATCTGTTCAGGAAAGGCCTGAATCCTTCCCAACCTTTAGATCTTGGAAATGAGCGCAATAGTTAACCACTCCAGTCCTTTGAACTTCATTGCTTCAGAAATTTTTAGGTCTTTGACAGAAAGGAGGCAAAATCCTCGAAGATACAAAGTCCTAGAGTGAATCTACACCATAGATCATTTGGGAGAAGGCAAACCGTTAGATTCCCCAAGTGGTTCAATAGTTTGGCATTCGGGGAAATATTGTTGTCATTCCATGGAGTGGCATTTTCCACGAAGTCCCAAAGTATGGAACCATTCAGGATCATTCATGTTCAGGGACAAGTCTATGAGGATTATCACGTGTTCAAAATTTTTGAGTTCAACAGTTCATGGGTGGGGTTGTGTTTAATAGCGAAATCCTCCGATGCCTGAAGTTTCGAAGTCCCGGAGCATCGGGGAAAACCTATCCATAATTTTGACATTCGGGAACTATAAAGCATGTTGGTGTGAAATCTTCTGAACCCGGAAGTTCCAAAGTCCAAGAGCATCAGAGTGACGTGGCATGCTGACGTCACCTAGGGTGACCTGGACCTGTTCGAGAGTTAAAAATTTTGGTGTTCGCGAGTTATAAAGTGTGCTATGGTTATATCTTCCGAAGCTCGAAGTGCCTAATTCTATAAGTGTCGGAGTGATGTGGACCTGATTGGGAATTCAAAAGTTTGTCGATCAAGAGTTTTAAAGTGTGAAGATGAGAATTTTTTTGATGTCTCGGAGCCCTGAAGTTTCGAAGCTCTGGAGAACATTGTTTAGGAGTTTAGAAGTTTGGCATTCAGGTGTTTTGATGTCCTCTAGTGTGGGACACTCCGAAGTCCTGAAGTCTTGGAGCATCAGAGTGATGTAGCATGATGACGTCACCTAGAGTGATGTGGACCTATTTAGAAATTCAACGTTTGGGAGATGTGTTGTGTGGTATTGAGATTTCTCCGAAGTCCTAAAGTGTCGTAGTTATGTGGCATGCAAACGTCACCTAGGGTGACATGGACCCACTCTAAGAATGCCACATGTCATATGTTTTCACACTTTTCACAGAAATTTTGGGCTAATTAGAACTTGACACATGTCACCCCTATACTAGGCCACATGTCATCTCTATATTTTCGACACGTAGCACCCCCACTGGTGGGTGATATATAATGAGACTCTGAAAGTTTGGAGATTCAACATTCATGGATATGAGTGTATTTTGTTGCAAGATCTTCCAAAGCTCAAGGCTCCAGTGCTTGGTGTTAGCACTCCATAAATCTGTTCAGCTGATAAATAGATGACAAAGGTAACTTTTTCAACCAACTTTGAGACCCAAAACTAGACTTTTGGATCTGGAGAGGGCTCTCTCAGAAGGCGCGGTCTCCGCATAGGATATGGCTTTGAAAGCAGTGGCTAGATTTAACACCTTTGATAAAATGCACTCTAGTTATATTGGTGCAAGAAAGTAAGACTTGGGCTATGGAGTCGATTTGAGGGAATGACAAAGACAAATGACTCAGTGACTAAACTTGAGAGGATAAGGCTAGGTGATCAATATTATTTAGTGTAAAACCATAATGTGTGGCGAGAGAAAAACACAGTAAGTAACTCGGAGCACCGCTGCAGGAGAATTCTTAGTTAGCTTTAGAAGAAAATGTTTTGTCTAAGTGGCACGAACAAGGGGCACTGCGTAATACATCCGACTGCTACAACTAGAATCTTTTCATCAAGTTATAGGACCTTTGTATTAAATTTCAGTCAAAAAACTCAAATTACATACAATAGTTTTCATCTACCAATTTTGCCAACCAACCTGGCTTACATAAAAAAGATGAAATATATAAACAAGGGTGTCACCTGGGCTACCCTGATTTCTATCTGCTACCCTAAAAATAGGACAACGGAGTAGCATGCGTTGGAGACTCTTCACATGGAATTTTCCAAAAATAGACAATAATCATGTTTGTTTACACATGACTGTTCACAAATTATCCATGAGTATCCCATCATCGGAAAAGTCTCGATATGAGGAAAAGATGTGTCAGTGTTTCCCTTCGATTAGATGTCTAAGCAGGTAGGTGTCTGCCGAGAACTCACTATCTGCTATAATGACTTTGATTTTTGTTGTGCGCTAATTTGTTGGGAAAAATGTGCGTGACAAGTGGTTTATTGATTTTTATGGCCATTATCAAAATGGTAGAGTGCTTTGGGGATAAGTGTCTTTCAAAACTGCCAATATTTGTCTTATGCTTTCGGATGCAAAGATGAACAAATACTAAACTTTCTTTCTCTTCATGCTGGCGAGAGCCACACGGGCTTCCTTCTCAGCCACTTTGAATTCCCTGGAATGCTCTGTATGCCTTTCCTTCGTTAGTCTTTGTGCTTCTCGCAGCTATATAATGGTGTCTTGCACCTCTTTGAGCTGTATTTTCAGCCATTCCATGTTCCCTTCATGACCCTGTGCTTCTAACGATTCCATAGTCTTTGTCGCTAGTTGTCACCTCAACTCCATTGATCATTCGTTCATGTGATATCTATTTTCCTTATTTTTCTCCTGCCTTCGCGGCTCAATCCTCCAACAGGATTTAGTCAAATGGTGTGCATGAGTAGTTCTTTAGCCACCAATCTGGCATGCGACTCTTATGAAAATCATTTGTTCTTCCTTGGCCTACCCCTTCTCTGAGGCATTTTTTGTTGAGGATATGGGGCTTCTACTGTATTCCCTTCCTATGCAAGTCCTTCTGCTTTAGGTTCCGCGCAATTTGATTTGGTCTTCTCTATGGGTAAAGGAATGACTCCTTTCATGTCCTTGGGAATGCCTGCTATAGGTGAGAACGAATCCCAGTCGTTTTGGGGCTTGCACCTAGCAATTTTGCTTCTCCGCGTACCTTTCCCTATGCTTTGGGAGGTTTCCATGGTGCAGCCAGTACGTATTCTGCACACGGTGTATCCGGAAAATGCATAGAAGGGGGAATTTTGATCAAACTAGACTGACAAGGGGAATTGAAAATAGAGTGCGGACCTGGTTTTATGACTGAAATGAGTGTCGAGCATCCGATATTTATAACAAGTTAGGAAGAAGAAGGAATCATGCTAGAGGATAGGGAATTCATGGCGACGAGATGTTTTGAATCAAGTTGCAGGTTTTCCATGGAATATCCCCGAGTGTAGAATACAGGCGATAAGGCTTGTTGTGAATGCATGATACTAATGACAAGATTTTTCATTCCCTTGACCTTCATGATTAAATGATAATAGTTTTTGTACTTTTTGATGTTTGAGGAACCTATCATTTATAGGCCCCCAACCAAGGTATTCTCCATCTATCCCTTCTCGCAATACGTGTTGATTCTGAATGGAACTGTCCAAAGGTGGTCGAACTTTTTGTGCTTTCCCTTATCTTCATTTCTCACATCCCATCTCAGCACTAGCTATCCTATCTGAAAATATTCCTTCTGAGAATGCTTGTTGAAAGATTTATTCATCCTCTCCTCATGGAGTTGTGATTGACTGTACACTTGTTCCCTCGTCTGTTGTGTGTGAATTAGTTGGTTTATTTTCCTTTGCGCATAATTTGGCTCGACCTCGTGCTCTTGCAACAAATTTCTGATAGGTGGCCCCAGTGAAGTAGGGAAGATTGGGTATGCACCGTAAATGATTTGGAAAGGCGATGTTGATATAGACTTCTTGGTGGTAACCCAATCTGCACACAATGCATAGATAATATTTTTATGTCAGGCTCTCTTGTTGTCTTGCAGGAGTCTTTTGATGATCCTGGTTAGGCTATTATTCGAGGATTCTTCTAACCCATTTCCTTGTGGATAGTACGCTGTAGAATTCCCCAAGGTTATGTTATAATCCTGACAAAATTTTTCCATCCTCTTAGACTTGAATGCAGTCCCATTGTCTGTTATGATTTTAACGAGACACCCGAACCTCGACAAGATGTTTGTCTCTAGGAATTGGATGATGACTGTGTCTGTAGCTTGCTTCGTGGGTATTTCCTCTATCCATTTTTTTGAAATAGTCGGTGGTAATGAGTATCCATTTGTGTTGCGTAGAGGATGGGATATTTATTTCCGTTATGAAATCTAGACCCCACTGCATGAAAATTTCTTGGACTAAGATTGGATTTAATTGCAAGGGATGGAACTTTCTTCTTTCGTCGAAAATATGACATTTGTGGCAGATGGAGACCTCTTTATGCATGTTAGTGAAGATTGTAGGCCATTAATAACCTTCCCTCAGGATTTTGTGCATGGTGGTTTTCCAGTAGGGGTGTCCTCCACAGTCACCTTTGTGAAATTCTTGTATGGCCCGCTTCGCATCATCTTCTAGCAAACAACTCAACTATATTCCCCCGGGGTCTTTCTAGTAGAGTGAACTGTCCAAGGTGAAGAACTTAACCTCTTAATATTGAGAAATATAACCTTAGTATTAATCACACCCGGAGGGGCCTGGAGATTCTCCAACACATAAATGAGGTCTGCATACCATGGTAAATCAATGAACTGTTGAGACACCTTCACAATTTTCTCTTCTTGAGGAAATTCCTATAGATCAATGATTAAATTAATTCCTACAACATTGCAATCTGAATACACCATTAACTTTGCAATACCCTGACCCTTGATCAGTTTTGTAGGCTTGATCTCAAGATCATATTCCATCATGGCTGCTATCCACTTGCCTCTAGTTCCTTCTGTGTCAGGTTGAGTCAGGATATCCTTGACTGAGTTGTTGGGTACATAAGCGATGACATGGGAGTGAAATAAGCAATTCTTTCAAATATTTCACTAAGGCATACGCTTGTTTTTCCATAATGTCATACCTTAGTGGAATATTGTGCAGTGTCTAGTTGAAATAGGCTATGGGTTTTTCGAAGCCCTGCTCATATTTCTACAACATCACGCTGACAATAGTGTGTTCTGAGGTGAATGAAAACAGGATGAAATCTTTTGTAAAATCTAGGTTGGTTAGCACAGGAGCTTTAGTCAGTGCCACTTTGATATCTTCAAAAGACTTATTGGCCTCCGAGTTCCATTTGATTTTGTTTCCCTTCTTGAGCATGCAAGTTATGTGCTTTATGATTTCCGTCAGGTTCAAGATGAATCTCCTCAAGAAGTTTACCTTTCCCAGGAATGATTGCACCCCTTTTTTACTATGTGGGGTGCCAATCTTCAGGATTCCTTCAAACCTATTGGGGTCTATCTTAATTCCTTCCTTGGAGATGATGTGTCCTAACAACTTCCCTTCTTCCACCCCGAAATGCGATTTCTTTGGATTTAGTGATATGCTGAACTTCCTGCACTTCTGGAAAACCTTCTTCAGGTGCTCAAGATGTTGTTTGTCGGAGGCAGAGTACACTGTGATGTTGTCCAAATAAATCATGATGAACTTGTCCTTTTCATCAACAAACGTAATGTCCATTTCCCTCTGGAAAGTGGCTCCAACGTTCATCAAGCTGAACGACATCTTGGCATACATGAAATTTCCCCATGGAGTTGTGAAAGTCATTTTCTCTTTGTCGTCTGGGTGGACCGTGATATGATTATATCCTGAAAACCCATCCAGCATAGAAATCTTATGGGACCCCACCACCTTTTGCAGGATGTAGTCCATTTTAGCAAGGGGGTAGTGATCCTTGAGAGATACTTTGTTTAAATTTTGGAAGTCTACACATAGTCTCATCTCGCCTCTCTTCTTTCTTATAGGTACCAAATTAGAAACCCATTTCAAGAATCGCAAAGAAAAAATAATTTTAGTGTTGAAAAGCTTCTTTACCTCCTTCTCGATCAACGACAACAACATGGTATTTATCTGTCTCAACTTCTGTTTGAAAGGTTTCTAATATTCCTAGAGAGGGATAACATGTTGGATCACTTTTGTCTCATATAATTTCAAGTCATCATGGTTCCATGTGAAGATGTTTGGGAAATCCTTCATGATCTTGAAGTAGTCCTTCTTGACCTCTTGAATGTGATTCTTTGATAATTTTACCATCTTCAGATTCTCCTCAGTTCCGATGTTTCAATCTTCCACATCCTCTTCGCTTGCAGTGATATTGGGGTTCTTAGCCACATCATTCTTGTCAAACAAATTTTCTAGTGGCACCAACCCCTTTGGAATGAAATCATTTTTTAGTTGTATTATGTCCCTTCCCACGATATGGTTTCGGAAAGGGTCATCGTTACTGTGCACATCCGTGCTGTCATCTTCGTCGCCGCAACATTCCTTGTCAATGTTTGTATTAGTGAACTCATCGCTCATAAGGAGGAATCTTTCCACCTGTTTTTCATCATCAAACACTTGCCAATGTAATATTATCAGGCATTGCCAGCCTGTTCTTGACCTCGATTTCATATCTCTTGTTTGGGAAGATGGGGATCTTAAAAACCGAGGCCGAGGTGGCCAATGCATCAGCGATCTGATTTTTCTCTCTGGGGATAGCAGATAGGTCATACTCTGAAAATCCTTTGAGGAGGTCCAAAGATAAATTTTTGTATGCTCTCAGCCTCGAGTGTTTGGTTTGATATACACCCTTTACCTAATTTATGATCAGTTCAGAATCTCTGCACACTGTTATCTTCTATGTGCCCAATTCTTTCAAAACTTGTAAGCCCAAGATTAGTGCTTCATACTCATCCATGTTGTTAGTTCATTCAAATGCGAGCTTGTATGAGCACAACTTTGTGCTTGCTTCAGGGGAGCTTACCCATACACTGGCCCCAACTCCTTCTCTATTGATTGTGCCATCAAAACTCATGTTCCATACCCTATTTTCCCCATGGTCCTTCAGGTCGACGTAATCTATTGTTTCCCACATGGTTTCCTCATCAATTGTCATGAAGGTTGTCGAATATTCCTCTTTGAAACTCATGTCATTGTAGAATATAGAAGAACCCACCTCAGTGTTGATGGCATATATAGGATGATTGTTTGGCTGCGTCTTGTTGCTTACGATGTATTTCAGCAGCACTTATCTATACATCCTTCTGTCTTGGATGAAAATAGGGATGGTGGCACATGACATATCCATCTGCAAAGTGCCCTTCAACTTCACAACCCATGACCTTTATAGCAACATTCCTAACTTTGGGGGTATGTCTGTGACGACTACGTCCATGACCATGTTCTTAGCGGGGATTTGAGCCAACGACACAACTAGGTATTTTATAAGGCCCAAACACTTGACTTTCCTCGAATCAAAAGATAAAAGGTCTTTGTATGGCCTAGTGATATCCAAACCTAGTTCATTCATGATCACCTTTGGCATGAGGTTGTGTGATGCAACAAAATCTATCATGGTGTTATGCAGGGTCATGTCATGGACCTTTAGACTGGCGTAGAATGGAGGGACGTCCTCGGTATCATTTGTATCTTCAACGCACAGAAAAAAAAGGATAGTGGGGTGATCATATTGAATATTTAGAGTATCAAGGGTCCTTCCCATTTTCATAATTTTAATGATTTTCTCCCGATACTCACCCTTTCTAATAAGTTCACTGAACAAGATAGAGATTTTGGTTTTGGCCATCTCATGTTCAAAATTGAAAGGCATATAGGTTTTCTCTACCTCTTTTCCACTCAACTCCCAGCCAGTCTCTGAGGCTTTCTTGGCAACCTCCTCCTTCGACTTAGCCTTCTCCATCACGTCCTTGGTCACATTGTCCGACCTTGGTCGACTTGTGGAAGGGGTTTCCAATGGAGGCTTCCTCATGGGGTTCATTTGTTACGACTCGATAGGTGCGTCTTTTCTCTAGAGATTGTACTTCTTATGGAACTGCATGATGGTGTTTTGATATCCTTTCCTGAAATCTTTTGTCTCCTAAGACAATGCATCATCTGTTTCGAGTATCATATCATTGTCCATCTCCAACACGAAGCCATCATTTTTTCTCATGTACCGATCATGCTCTCTCTTTGTCAAGAACACATGCAGGTTTTTTTTGTCACAACAATGCATCTGGTTGTAGAATGTTTGGTCGAAATCCTCATCCGCACAGTTTTTTTAGAGTGGAGGTCTTGTCTATTGGTCACTTTGATCCCTCTGCTCTTTCTATTCACTCTATCTAATCTGAGGGACTTGACCCCTTCTGAGGTTCTGATTCCTGGGTTGCGGGTCGTTTTGTTCTTGGGCAGCAGGTTTTTTTCCCTTGGACATTATCCCCATTAGCTTCTCCATGGTCTTCATCATCATGTCAAATTTTTCATTCGAGGACCGCAGTGTCGATGGCTGTGAATCTCCTTGGGGTCTCTTATCGCCTTGGTTGAACCTCGATTTTATTTTTCCCAACGCCATCATGTTTACTTCAACTTCGATAACATTACTCATTATAGAGTATAGACTTGTTGATCTTCTTTCTCTCAACAATAGGGTGAAATCATTGTTGAAGGAATTGACATACCGCAACTGTGCAGCACCAGGGGCAACTTGACTTCTGCAAGGATTGAGTTATACACCTTCAAGAAATGGGCTAAGAATTCCTATACTGTTGCTTCCAGTGCTTTGCTCATATTACTGTACTGTGTTGGCAGTTGCAAAGGGTTTTTCTTGTCCCCCCATTTATTTAGGAAGGACGTCTCGAATGCAATGAAGTCTCTAATGCTCGCAAGCGGGAGGGATTTGAACCATTTCCTTACATCTCCCAAAAGGATCTCTGAAAACAACCTCATTTTGCATCTGCGTAATCTACCTCCTCTAGGTCGACGAAATCATTAAACCAGTCTAGCTGGCTCTGGGCAGAAACATTTCCTTCAACGTCGTAGATGCTTATTCTCTGACTGCAATTCTAGGGCAAGTCATGTAATTGGGCCGGCAGGAAGAGGGGGGAGAATCTAGTGGCCATGGCTCTAGGAGGATTCATATTTTGAGGGATATTATTTGATATCAGGGCTTGGAATTTCTTCAGGTCAAAAATGGTCTCATCCAAGATGGTTTCTGACTTAGACCTGAAAAGGGTTTGCTAGAATAATTCATCAAACTCAAGGTCATCGATGCTTTGCATGCCATATTTGGGTAAGGATGGGCTTCTGTCCAGGTAGTAGAATGGGTCCAACACTTTCTCTCTAGTCCTGTGCATAATCTTCTTGGGGTCGTTGACAGGCTCTATGGGGTTTGGGTCAGGATTGGCTTTGGTATAGATCGTCTTCGGAGACAGGGTTCTTGAACTACGCTACTTGTAGCTACTGGTCTTTTGGACTAGTGTCGTCAGGGTAAGGGTTTTAGACGGTGTGAATGTTTGTCCCTCTATTACCCTCAGGGGTCAAACTGTAATGTTAGTCACTCTCCCAGGGAAAATCTATTCAGTTTTATCCTCGACGACGATGCCAGAATGTTATCACTCCATAAATATGTTCGGCTAATAAACAGATGGTGAAGGTGACTTTTTCAACCAACTTTGAGACTCAAAACTAGCCTTTTGGATATAGATAGGGCTCTCTCAAAAGGAGCAGTCTCTACATAAGATATGGATTTGAAAGCAGTGGCTAGATTTAACACCTTTGATAAAACGGGCTCTAGTTATATTGGCGCAATAAAGTAAGACTTGGGCTATGGACTCTATTTGAGGGAATGACAAGAAAAAATGACTCAGTGACTGAACTTGAGAGGATAAGGCTAGGTGAGAAATATTCTTCAGTGTAAAACTATAATGTGTTGTGGGAGAAAAACACAGAAAGTAACTTAGAGCACCGATGTGGGCGAATTCAGAGTTAGCTTTAGAAGAAAACATTTTGTCTAAGTGGAACGAACAAAGGGCATTGCGCAACGAATCCACAGATTCACAAATTTGTTTTGAAATAGATAGAAAAAGATATGAATAAAGATGACAGGAAGAACATACGCAAATAAAGAGGCACAATACATCCGACTAGTACAACTAGAATCTTTTCATCAAGTTACAAGACCTTTGTATTAAATTTCGGTCAAGAAACTAAAATTACATACAATAGTTTTCGTCTACCAATTTCTCCAACCAACCTAGCTTACATCGAAAATATGAAATATATAAACGAGGGTGTGCCACCTGGGCTACCCTTCTTTCTAAATGCTACACTAAAACTAGGAAAACTGAGTAGCATGCATTGGAGATTCTTTGCATGGCCTTTTCCAAAAATAGACAATAATCACATTTGTTTACACATGACTATTCACAAATTCGCCACGTGGATCCCATCATCGGATAGGTCTCTATATGAGGAAAATATATGTCATTGTTTCCCTTTGATCATATGTTTGAGTGGGCAGGTGTATGCCAGGAACTCACTATCTTCTATAACAGATTTTATTTTTGTTGTGCGAACATTTGTTGGGAAAAATGTGCACCGCAAGTGGTTGTTTTATTTTTACAGCCATTATCAAAATGGTAGATTGCTTTGGGGAAACATGTCTTTCAAAACTGCCAAGATTTGTCTTATGTTTTTGGATGTAAAGACAAACACCTGCTAAACTTTATGTTTTTGCGCGTTGGTGAGAGACACGTAGGCTTCCTTCTCGACCGCTTCACATTCCCTGGAATGATATGTATGCCTTTCCTCCATCATTCTATGTGCTTCTTGCAGCTATATAATGGTGTCTTGTGCCTCTTTGAGCTATCTTTTCATCCATGCCACATTCCCTTCATGACCCTACACTGCTGACGCTTCCATAGTGTTTGTCGCTAGTTGTCGCCTCAAATCCATGTTTTCCTTATAGAGTTATTCTTTAATTACTGAGATGTCTCTTGATCATTCATTCCTATGATATCTATTTTCCTTGTTCTTCTCCTACCTTTGCGGCTCAATTCTCCAACAGACTCTAGCCGAATGACATGCATGAGCAGTTCTTTAGCCATCGATCTAGCACGTGGCTCTTCTAAAAATAGAGCTTCCACAACTTCCTTGTTCTTCCTTGGCCTACCCCTTCTCTGAGGCATTTGTTGTTGCAGAGACAGGGCTTCAACTATCTTCCCTTCCTATGCAAGTCCTTCTTCTTCATTTTTCATGTGGTTTGATTTGGTATTCTCTGTGGGTAAAGGAATGACTCCTTTCACATCCTTTGGAATGGTTGTTGTAGGTGAGAACGACTCGCAGTCATTTTGGGGCTTGGACCTGGAAATTATGCTTCTCTACCCGCCTTTTCTTATGATTTGGGAGGTCCCCATGGCATGACCAATACGTATTCTTCATGTGGCATATCCAACAAATGCACAGTGGGGGAGATTTTGATCAAACTAGAATGGCAAGGGGAATTGCAAACAGAATGCAGACCTAGTTTCACGACTGAAATGAGTGTCGAGCATACGAGATTTATAAGGAGTCGAGAAGAAGAAGGAATCATGCTGGAGGACAACGAATTCATGGCAACGAGATGTTTTGAATCAAATTGGAGGTTTTCCATGGAAAATCCCCACGTGTAGAATAGAGGTGATAAGGCTTGTTGGGAATGCATGATATGAACGTTGTGATTTTTCATTCCCTCAGCCTTCATGATGAACTAATAATAGATTTTGTAATTTCCGATGCAACTTCCATTAACTACTTGACTTGACCTGGGGCACGTAGAGACTGATTTCTTAACAGGACGTGACTCTTTGGAAAAGACATACCCGTACCATTTACACAAGTTTCGACTATGACATCCCTTCCCATTTCCAAGGGCTAACTGACCACTTGCTGACTTCAACCTCATGGTGCTATGTACCTGACTTCACATGTTTGGAAGCTTGGGTTACAACATGACTTAAAACTGACTCTAACTAGAAATAAAAATGGCAATGCTAACACCTGGGAGCACATCCAGCGTTCAGAGAACTTTGCGTGTTGTGTGGTCCAAACTTCCAAATCCCGAAGAAACGAAGTGGTAAAGTAATGAAATGTAGAAGTGCTAGCCTAGAAATTCAAAGTTTGAAGTTTGGGAGAAATAAGGTGTAAAGGTATAAGAACCTCCAAAACTCTGAAGAACTAGATCCCCGAAGCTCCGAAGAAGTACCCTTGGAGGAGTTTGCCACTTTGTCGTTCGAATGAAATCATGTGTGGAGTAGGCAGAACCTCCAAATCCTAAATTTATGAATCTTCGAATTCTCAGAACTCCAAAAAGTACCTTTCAATTAAGTGATTGGTCAAAGGCCATGGTCACATGAGATTGGGGGCCGAAGAAAAAGGGCTAGTGCCCAGAAATTGTTTTAAATACAAAAAGGGGTTTGGAGAAGGAGTCTGTGGGGTACAAATTTGTACATACCTACACCTAAAGAAATAAGGAAGGCCTATAAACCTAAAGTGAGGATCCAACATAGATCCAAGAGCCAATTCGACTTTGAGAAATAAGAAGAACTATACAAGGATTACCTCCCAGTAAGCACAATTGTTCAAATATCCATAACATTTTTCTCAAGACTCAGAATTGAGCAAGGGAGAATTCATTGGAAATATCTTGGACAGTAGAATATTACTGTTCACCCAGAAAATTGAGTTGAACAGTCAATTTCTCATAAAATTAAAAGAAAGAATCTTGATATATTATTGAACCAAAATGGTTCATATTTTCATGAAATTGTTGAAACAATTAGCCTGACAAAGTTCTGTTGGCTGCACATTTTGCAGAGTTAACAACAACTAGATTAGGTCATGATCATCACAAAGTGCAGAGGAATGTAATATGCATAGGGGGCTTATATCCAGGAAGATGATATCATAGGGATAGATGTCCATATGGTTATTGAAGGAACAAACTAAAATGGACATGGAGAAGGAAAGGAAGAAAACATGAATATGGTAGAGACCATTACAAATTTGTAGAAAGATGTCCAAAGTCATAAAGATGATAATGAAAGGATTGTGAAATACAAGGAGAAGCAGGAAGACTTAAACATGAATTTAATGCAGAGCCTGGACAAAATTGAAACAAAATTGGATACTGAGAATGGCTCAAGCAAATCAGGAAGTCATAGGTATCCTCATGAGAAAGGTAGATCAAGAAGTGCTAGCAGACATCGCCATTGATCCCCAAGGAATTCCAATAGAAGAGAACACATTATCTCAAGTTCATCCCCTATCATGAAGCATAAGAAGAGGTCTGGGGTGGATGAGATGTGAGTATAAATGAACAAAATCAAACCTCTTATGTTTGAAGGTGAGCACAAGAAGGATAAGGATGCAGAGACATGGTTGCTCGGCATGAGAAAATATTTTCAATTGCATAATGATTCTTCACATACATAAGGAAGAATTTATATCTATCATTTCAAGGGAAAGGCATCCATTTGGTGGGACCAACTTGTACAAGTGCATCAAATTAAAGAGAAAAATGTTACTTGGAAGGAATTCAAGAAGCATTTTAAAAAGAAATACTTGACTAAGAGATATCATGACAACAAAATGGAGTTATTTGAACTCAATCTTGGAAGTATGACATTGATGAGTATGAAAGCAAGTTTTTGGAATTGTTGAAGTATGTCTCCTTCATTAAGGATGAGACAATTAATATTCAGAGGTATTTGAGTGGGTTGCCATCTTTCATCAATGACAAAATACAATATGATGATCCCAAAACTTTGGAGGAGACCATAAGGTGAGCTAAATTCCTATATGATCATCACAAAGGAAAGAAAAATTTCCAAAAATCTTGGGAAGACAAGAAGAAGTTCAAGGTGGAATAGAGGAAGAAGGGGAATAAGCCACCATTCTTCATAAATATTCCTTAGGGACATCCATCTTCTAGATATCCCAGAATGATTGAGTTAGGTGGTAAAAGGCCAAGGAAACTACCTATTCAATGTTGGGGTTGTAAAGGAAATCATAAGTATATAGATTCTCCTCACAAAAGTGAAAAAGTGGGAGTTTTTCAAAATATACAGCAAGCTGAAATAGTGGAGGAAATAAGCATGAATTTACCCAAGATCTATGAAGCCCTAGACAATAAGAAAGTTGAGTTTCAATCACACATGATTGAAGTGGAAGGTATGATCAACAACCAAACCATTGTAATTTTAATTTTTTGAGGATCTATTCATAGTTATATAGATACTAAGATGGTGGAAATATTTCATTTTCCAAGAAGAAAGAATGGAAAATCCTGGTTGGTGTAGCTGGCTACCAGAGTCAAATGAAAAATTTAATGAGATGGTTAAGTCATGTCCTATGGACATGAATGGACTAAGCACTAGGGTAGATTTGAACATCTTTCTCTTAGGTTCCTATGAATTTCTAGTTGGTATGGATTGGTTCGACCAACGTCGTGCTATCTTAGACTCTTATGACAAATCCTTTACTTGTTGGGATGAGGAAGGGATCCTAAAGACAGTGTAGGGAATTCCCATGGCAGTAATTGTCAAAGAAATCTTAGCAATGTAGCTGAAGAAAATTTACAGGAAAGGGTGTCAAATATTTTCATCTCATATTGAAGAAACACCTAAGTATAATGTGTCAAATATTGAATATTATGAAATCCTAAAGGAGTTTGAGGATGTATTTAAAGAAATACCATGATTACCCCTAAAAAAGATATTGATTTCTCTATAAATCTGATGCCTGGCGAAGATCTAGTATCCAAGACCCCTTATAGGATGAGTACCCCATAATTAAAGGAATTGCAAATGAAACTTGAAGAGCTTCTGAAGAAGGCATATATACGCCCAAGTGTGTCACCTTGGACTGCTCCAGTTTTATTTGTGAAGAAGGATGGAACATTAAKACTTTGTATTGACTTCAAGCARTTGAACAAAGTAACTATAAGGAATAAGTATCCTTTACCAATGATCGATGACCTCTTTRAAYARTTGAAGAATGAAAAAATATTGTCCAAGATTGATCTCAGGTCTGGTTATCATCAGGTAAGATTTAAATATGAATACATCAGCAAGACTTGTTTTAGAACAAGGTATGGCCATTATGAGTTCACAATGGTTCCATTTGGGTTATCAAATGCACCAGTTGTCTTCATGTGTTTAATGAATGGTATTTTTAGAGAATACTTAGATAATTTTGTCATTATATTTTTGGATGAAATTCTTATATATTCCAAGTCAGAATAAGAGCATGAACAACACTTGAAGATGGTATTACAAGTATTAAGAGAGAACCAGTTGTATGCCAAATTAAGAAAGTGCTCATTTCATTAGAGCCACATTCATTATTTGGGGCATATCATATCTGAGTAAGGGATAACAGCGGATCCTGAAAAGATTGAGGCCATTAGAGGATGTTAAATGCCTAAGAATGTGACAAAATTCAGATCCTTCATGGGCCTTGCAGGCTACTACAGAATATTTATTACAGGATTCTCAAAGATTGCACACCTGATCACTTCCTTGCAAAATAAGGGAGTGAAGTTTCAATGGACATTGGAGTGCGAAAAGAGTTTCCAACACCTGAAGAATCTACTAATTAGTGCTCCAATTCTAAGGATCGTTGATCCAAATGAAGACTTCATTATATGCATAGATGCATGTAAAGAAGAACATGGTGGATTCCTTAGTCAAAATGGTTTTTTTGTATGTTATGAATCGAGGAAGTTGAAGGAGCATAAAAGGAATTATGCCACTCATGATTTGGAGTTGGAATCCATAGTGCATGCCATGAAGAAGTGGATGAACTACCTCATGAGGAAAATGTTTGAGATGAGGACAAACCATAATGGTCTGAAATATTTATTTGGGCAACCAAATCTAAATTCCAGGAAAAGAAGGTGGATAGAATTTCTTAGTGAATATGACTTTGATATAAAGCATATCAAAGGGAAAGAGAACAAGGTGGTTGATGCACTCAACAGAAGAGTGCATGAGTTGCATGCTACAACCATCAGTGTGTACCAATCCTATTTGAAGGGAAAAATTTTAAAGGTTGCAAAATCAAATTTGCATTACATGGAATTAATGGAAAAATTACAGCAAGGTATTTTGCCGCAGAAAAATCAGGACTACAAGCTGGGAATTGATGAAATCCTCATGTACAGAAGAAAATTTTGTGTACCAAATTCCCAAGAATTAAAAAATATGATATTGAAAGA
>JASDQU010104338.1:35607-47081 GCA_032191745.1 Picea mariana | reverse complement strand
TGTTTTATAAAATACTTTTTGTGTCTTCTTTGATAGGTTTTTTAGACAAGTTTGTGAGTCTGCTTTGATCTGTCTGTTTGGTATTGTCAATGACTCCCTGCAATATGCGTTTGGGCCTGAATTCATTTCTTGGTCCTGTCTTGTCGTCATTTTTCCTTTTTTTTTCTTTAGAAGAAAAGAAAAGAATTCATTTTCAAATTTCTTGTTTTGAAGCATAAAACAATAAAAAAAATCTTTCATTTCTTTGTTTGCTAAAGTAGTTTAGGCTATTTGTTTCATTTACCAAGGAAAAAGAAAGTTTTCTTAAGTTATTTATGTGAATGCTTAGGACATTAAGTATCTCGTAGTCGAGAAAAATCTTGTTTTAAGTGTTTCTTTTCAAATATCTAAGAGAAGTAGTTATAAAAAGTTTGGTTAAAGAGTTTAAATTGGAAAATGTTTATTTGTGAAGAAAGAAGTAGTTTGTTTTCAGTTTCATCTTATGCACTTCTCTTTCATCTCTTAAGAATATCATTGGTTTCATTTTCATTCCTTTTGACTTAATACAACCATTAAAATTAATGCTTAATTAAAAGTTATTAGACTTCGTGTTTGAAGGGTCCATCAATTTAGTCTAGGCTAGAGCCTTGATTTAGGATTGGAGAGAAAAATCTTCAAGGCTACAAAAGCAAACATAAGAGTCTGTGCTAGGGAGTGCTTGATATTCCAATAACAGTGAAAGTTATCCGGGACCCCCCTCTAACACAGGGGCTAAACACGAGGTCACGTGCGGAAAGGTAGTGGAGATAACCCCTCCAAAGCTGGACCAAGCATAGTGGGGAGCGCATATAGAGGGCCTATCTTGGGATTTCGTTGATCGCATTTGCCACGGAGCTTCTTGGGTCTCGAATCCATTCAAGGCCCTCAATCGTCTTCCGAAATACTTGATTTCGATACCCTTGATAGGTTTTGGGCTTGATACCCTACTCATTGCGGTCCACCCGACTGTCAACTGTACCCTCCTGGTGACTGTTCGCATGCTGGCAACCTAGTTGCCTTTATCTTAGTGACTTACATAGGTGACTACGGGGGTATACTGTAGTACCTAGGGTAGACATCGGGCCATGCTTTATAGAGTATACCCGGAGGGTGCTTTTGTATTCAAGTTTCACTTGCACCGGTAAGTTTCTCTAGTGTTGGTTGTTGTAACTGTTCTTCCAGCTAGCTAGTGATCTACTTGTCTTATCTCATAGGAACATTTTCTAGTTTGTTCTGGTTTTTAAAAATGATTATAGAAAGCCCTAGTGTGTCATTGATCTTCTCACATAGTGGAGGATCGGGAGTTCCATCGGTTGCGAAGGATTTTGGGCCTGCTGCTAGTTGATCTCGAGCCACCCCCACCACCACTAAGGAGAAAACTAGACCAACAAGGGTCTTTTGAGGTGACCAGGCTACAGAAAACTGTGCCAGAATCATCTCCAAGAGGAGAACATTTGATTCTAGAGGAACCAATCATTTTTGACCTTGGAGTGGATGCTCTTGGTCTATATAACCCTCCAATCACTGATCTATTGGTGCCCATTATCGTACAAGTTCAACCTTACGAGAGTCAGGTAGTGTCACAAGCAGCAATGGAAAAAAATGTTGCTACTTCTTTAGGGAATACTCATATTTCCTCTATGACTGTCACTACAGGGGTTGTTCTACCTCTTAACCAACTGTTGTTGGTCTAGGCCACTATGGTATCGACTACCTCTACCTCGGGCAATGGTCTGATTCCGTCTATGGCGGCGATCATTGCTCCTTTCACCTAAAGTGTGACAAACCCTCTATTCTCATATGGGATGCTTGGCTTTGGTATGAGCACTATACTTTCCTACTCCACTTTACAAACTTTAGGTCTTAGGGCAGGGAGCTCCAACGCTCCTCTGCAAGGATCTATGCAGGGCACTTCATCTCGCTATAACTCTTTCCCTTACAGAGTGGGTCATAGACCTCCTTCGTCCCCTTCGCTCGGTGGGGATCACCAACATTCCATCGAGACGAACGTAAACTATAGTTCATTTGGAGTAGGGAGTCAAGGACTTCCTTATTATAGCATGCTGGTAGGTTTGACACCATTCTCTTTTTTCGGCATGTTTGGTAACAACGCTTTCTCTTCATCTGTCGTCTTAGTCGAGGGCAACCCCGATTATGGAAAACAAAATCCTGTACAGAGTACTATTCCTGCACAGGGGGAAAACTTAGGAAGTCCTTCCTCACAAGGACCTTGGAATCCATGGCAGGGATCAGTTCCCTCATCAAGGATGTTGACTGGGGGTAACCCCTTCCATATTTAATGGAACCTCGAGCAAGGCTCAACACCTATACCCATCCGATCAGCAGGGGAAAACCCTTCCCAAAATCCTTGGAATGCGATGCAAGCCCAACCCTTTACATCGTATTACGGGAGTCAGTCGATGACATCTCAAAAAGCACAGAATCCATATGTTGGTCATGACCATGGTTATTACTAGAACCCTGGCCAAAAACCTAACATTTCCTGGCAACCTAGTGCCAACCAAACTACACGCTCCTTTTTCCCTAGTTATAATCAACAACCCAAATTACTGTTTCTGGAAACTCTGCACTTTCCATACTTGATAAGGTTATTAAATGACCCCATCTATCATGATCTGTGTTGGCCTCTTATGCCGACCAAGTTTCCTTCATACATCCCAAAGTTCGAGGCAAATCCTATCAAAGATCCAGGCGATCATGTGACTACCTTCCATTTATGGTGCTCTTCCAACTCATTGAGAGACAACTCCATCCAGTTGTGTTCGTTTCAACACACTCTCATCGGGAGTGCTGCGAAATGGTACATCGAGCTCGACCACTGAAGAAACTCTTCTTTCGGCGAATTGGCAATGGCTTTTTTAAACCATTTCTAATTATCTATGAGATATGATGCCAACACCGAATTGCTGGCCAACTTTGAGCAGACAAAAGAGGACCATATCTTCGATCACATCCAAGAATGGAGACACCGGAAGAGTTTGATAAAAGTTCCAGTCCCACCAGCATTTCTGCTTGAGTGGTTCCTTAAGTATTTGGTACCCCAGTTGTCTAAATACGTTAGAATGTCGGGGGTGTTTTCAGAGGAAGATGCTATTATGAGATCCCAACAACTGGAACTGATTTACTCTCAGTCTGGTTTACTTTATGAAGTTTTACCTGATGCACTAAGGTTGATACTTGACAAGACCAGATAGAGGTCTGAACCACATATCGATGGTATTGTTGGTTCAATGCAAACAAATCCCATTGATCATCCATCAAATCAATTGCATCAATTGGAAATACAACAGACAACGACCAGCCAAACCACTGGTTCGGTTGTTCCCCCTACCCAAAATTCGGACGTACATAGTGTGCAATAGACAAACTCGAAGGCCACCTAGCAGCCTCATGGAAAGAAGAAACAATGAAAGAAAGGTAAGGGGGATAAGAAACCTACCAATAATGTTGGTGGGGGCAACACTAAAAAGAAGAAGTCAAATTATCCATGTAACCTTTGCATGAAAGACCACCCGACTCACCAGTTCCCTCAGCTTGTAGAGGCCTAGAAGTTATTGGAATAGGAGAAGCCTATCGTGTTAATGAATCCATTTCCATATGGGAAAAATCTGACTCAAGCTTCTTCAAGTATGAAAGGGGGAAGTCGGGGACCCCCTTCATCTACAAGTAATCCTTCATCTACAAATGTGTACATGATGAATGGTAGCATTGACATAACAACTAGGACACGCGACTACATAATGCCAAACATATTTGAGAAGGGTAAAGAAGCCAAAAACCTACATCTTCCTCTCCAGATTGAGAAGACATTGGGATAAACAATGACACTCATCCCAAAAGGAGCATTCAAGAAATCTTCCCACAACCCAAATGAAAGGGTCACCCATAACTACTTTGTGGTGGAGGATTTGTCACAAACCCCTTGTGCAATGTATTCTTTGGAAGTTCTCCAGAGTTTCCCTTCCCAGAGAAAGGATTTGTTAGTTTCCTTAGGATCTTTTGAGACTTGTAATCTGAGAACAATCATGCTTGATACGACCAACTTAAAACCTTGTCTTCCTTACCACATAGCATTTCAGATAGTAGTGTCTTACACCACGAAAAACTGTTACTCGGAAAATTTTCTGCATGTTGGTCGATGAGGTTGCCTCGACATGCATGATGTCTTTGGTGTGTTGAAAGGCCATTGGCCAACCTGTTTTGTCTCTGTCACCTACTCTTCTTACCTCTTTCGATGGTCATTCGTTTCGACCACATGGAATCATCCCATCTTTACCCGTGCATTTAGGGGGGAAGACCGTGTGCGTCAAGGTTGAAGTAGTCGATGCATCTCTCGACTACAATATCTTGTTAGGAAGGATTTGGACCTATGATATGCAAGAACTGGTCGCGATAGTTTTTTGGGTCTTGTTGTTTCCACACGAGGGCCAGATCATGTCCATTGATCAGTTATCTTTATCCCGTCCTGACCCTTCATCAGGGGTATCCACGGTCCTGATGATTGATAACCCTCAACCTGGAATTGTCAACATAGGGGTTGGTTTGTGCCCACCTTTTATGGGTACCTTCTGTTACCCATCTTCGATCGACAATGTCCATTACATGTCGAATGTCCCCGACCAGCCTAGAGACGAAATCTTTCAAATTGCATCATTTCACACAACTTACTTTAATGATCCGTGGACTCCTCCTCCCCCATGAGCCATGATAGAAGGGATAGGGCACCATGGCATGGCCATGAATTTGTCCGTAGCAGAATTTGCGTACTCTATAGTTCAACAAGCTTCCGCCATCCCTGATCCGACTCTCACACAAGAGTTATATCTGGTTCTCGAGCCTACTTGGTCTCAAGGTTCCGTTGCCGATACTTATTCTTTAGACTTAGTCTTTCCCTCATACGAGGCAATAATTGAGGCAATGACTAGTCCGGATAGAGCCTGGGATGATCTTCATCACAAATATTACTTCCCCCCAGAGTTAAGAAGAATTGAAGCAGGTGAATTCACTCTGACTATGACTAGAGATGAGGCTTGTCCTATCAATCCTTTGGCTACGCACATTGTTTACGCTAAAGTAAATATGGAAAACATTGCTCAAACGATACCTATCGATATCTCAAAAATCCCTGTCATCATGGAGAATATCTTCATCAGAGCGGACTACTCCCCTGAGGAGATTCAAACATAGATTTATTTAAAGAATTTCATGACGTGTTTGCCTAGTCTTACAAGGAAATGCTAGGCATCGATCCAAGAATCATCAAACATGAAATCATGACATATCCTGATGCTAAGCCATTCTGGAAGAAGCTTCGTCCAGTCAATCCTAAGAAATTAGCAGCTATTAAGGCTGAAGTAAAGAAACTACTCCAAGATGGTTTCATCTACCCCATCCAATTGACTCAATGGGTGTCAAATCCCGTTCTAGTCAACAAAAAACAAGGTATTATTCACGTATGTACATAATTCCATGATTTGAACAAGGCATGTCCAAAGAACAATTTTTCGATGCCATTTATTGACCAAATAGTCGATGAATGCGCAGGTTGTGAAGCCTTTTCTTTCATGGATGGTTTTTCGGGATACAATCAGATATAGATCAAGCTCGAAGACCAACACAAAACTGCTTTCATCTATCCATGGGGTACATTCTCTTATCAAAAGATGCCTTTTGGTCTGAAAAATGCTGGAGCTACGTTTCATTGGACCATGTCTTTTTCTTTCCACGATCTCAAACACATATTCGAGGCTTATCTTGATGATTTAGCATCATGATCTCACAAGAGAGTTGATCATCCCACACACCTCCGACTTATCTTTGAGCGATGTCGCTACTACTGGATCTTCTTGAATCCAAACAAATACAACTTTTGCGTAACATTAGGTTGTCTGTTAGGTTTCATAGTTTCAAAAATAGGGATCGTGGTCGATCCTCTAAAGGTTGAGGTGATAGTTCATTTGCCTCCTCTGTGTACAGTCCCTCAGCTTCAGAGTCTTTAAGGAAGAGAAAACTTTTTACGACATTTCATCGCGAACTATGTCGAGATCACAAAGGGTTTTATGCATTTACTAAAGAAGGATGTTCCTTTTCATTGGGACAAAGTCACTCAGTGCTCTTTTGAAGCATTGAAACATTCCCTCACATCTACCCCTCTGTTGTGGCCACCCAATTATAATAAAGAATTATTATTATACTTGGCCACTACAGAGTCGACCATTGTTATGGTCTCGGTTCAGGAGGACGATTTTCTCTCAGAATATGTGATTTATTACCTGAGTCGAGGCCTAGTTGGACCGAAACTCAATTATTCCCACATTGAAAAACTTGCGTTGGCAGCAGTTCATTTTGTCCAACGGTTCTGTCATTACATCTTGTTTCGCAAGAACATCGTCATTGCCATTGTGAATCTGTTTCAATATGTGTTGACATGACATGTGATCAATGGAAAGATTAGTAGATGGATAGTTATCCTCCAATAATTTGACTTGGATTTTGTCTCAGCAAAATCCAAAAAGTTGTTGGTCTTTGTGGAACTTCCAGTCGAATCAGGAGATGTTATACCCGAGGAGTTGCCTACCAAAGGAGACATGTTTTTTATCATGTCTTCGGACCCCTGCTATGGAGATATACTATTCTATCTCCAGAATTTGAAGTGCCCCACCTCTTCTTCTCATGATGAGCATCTCCGTATATGCCATCAACCAAAAAACTATCTCATACTTGAGGACACTCTATATCGTCGAGATATAGATTGCATCCTTCGTTGGTGTCTCACTCATGACGAAGAAGAAATCATGCTTAATGATTGCCACATTGGAGCATGTGGCGGTCATTTGTCTGGGTTGGAAACAACCCAAAATATTCTACGAGCCGGTTACTTTTGGCTGACATTAAGAAAAGATTGTGTTGAATCAGTCAAGAAGTGCCACCCGTGTCAGATCTTCTCTCGGAAGATGAGGGCACACCCCACTCCCATGTTTCCTATCATCACAGTTGGTCCCTTCACCAAGTGGGGGATTGATTACGCTACATGCAACCCCCTTTCCGCAAGGGGGCACCGTTATATCATCATACCAATAGACTACTTCACAAAGTCGGTCGAAGCTATGCCAACGTTTAAAGATGATGGCAAGACAACAACTCTCTTTTTGTTTAACCAGCTAATAGAAAGGTTCGGCATCTCGAGAGAGATTGTCACTAACCATGGCAATCACTTTCAGAAAAAAATGATGTCTGAGTTAACATAAAATCTTGGGTTGAGGAAAGAAAATTCATCACCCTACTACCCACAAGCAAATGGTCAGGTGGAGGCTATGAATAAATTCCTTAAGACTATTTTACAATGAACGATCAATTCAGCCAGGTCAAATTGGCATTTGATGTTGTATTCAAAATTATGGGCCTACCGAATGTCTGTTAACACTGCAAATGGTTTCTCACCTTTTTAACTTGTTTACGGGATGGAAGCAGTCTTGCCTATAAAGTGCCAGATCCCCTCTCTAAAGTTGGCAGTACAGTTATTTCCAGACACTTCACCACTTGAAGAGCATTTATTATATATTGAGTAACTCTATGAGTAGCATCGAGATGCAGCCTTGGCTAATGAGACCCACAAACAAAAATTAAAGTGTCAGTATGATCGATCAGTCTGTCCTCGAATTTTCTCTGAAGGTGACCTTGTCCTAGTCTATGACCAAGATAAGGACCCCCTAGGGGTAGGCAACTTCAAACCCATGTGGTTGGGACCTTTCATCGTGAAGGAGGTTCTAAAGAAAGGCACTTATCATCTAGTGGACTTTGAGGGAAATGCTTTAGCGGAGACTAGAAATGAGCTCTACCTCAAGAAGTATTACTCATAGGTGCGTCGCCTTAGGTGACTTCTTGTAACATATGTATAGTCTTATACATTTTCTTTTTAGTTTTTATCTTTTTGGTTTTATGGACGTGTCGTTTTTGATATCATCTTTTTCACTATGGTAGATGTCAAGTGAATCATAGGTGTTCATTGCATTTGCGGATGGCACTAGACGACACACTCGGAGGCTTGCTTCCGTAGCTTGGGTGATTTTCACACCTCAGGGTCAGTTGCTATCTTCAGGAGGTATGTGTTTAGGTGACGCCACAAACAAGGTCACCGAATACAACACAATTTTAGAGTTGCTTTGTGATGCTTTGTTGCATGGTATCTCTCACCTCCGGGTCTACTTAGAAGCTCAACTAGTTGTGTCTCAGTTAAATGGGGTTTACCACGTTTACGATCCTACACTACACCGATGGTTCCTTAGGGTATGTCTCTTAGAACGAAGATTTGATTAAATTACATATATCCATGTTCCTAGGAGATTGAATCAAATGACATATACTCTAGCTAATCATGTATTAGATTTACATATTGCACACATGTAAGAAAAAGCACACACATGAACATGTAAATACATTAGTAAAATAGATGTAATCCATAATATGTAAAAAGATGTAAAATATCCATATATATATCAAAATATTAGAGTACAAGAGTGGGCGCAAGTGCCTCAAAAATATGTCTAGTAAGAGTCACGGGATTTATGCCCTCAAAAATATACAAAAATTTCTCTCGGCACATAATTAGTCTATCTTAGCTAAGGCTGGGGACTGTTGGCTCTGCCATAGTGAACAACAACGTTTTCCAAATGCCGGAAGAGATGGACCCAGGTCCGTGGCACCCCAAATACATGAGGTTGCATCGACAGTGGGAGATCCTTTATCTCCTCCATAGGGACTATATGAGTGAGTGCAGTAAGGTTCCTCTCTACCCATCTCAATACTCTCTCAGCCTCTCCGGCTGGAGGCCCACCTGCTACTGCTACTGGTCCAATAGCTCCAGCTGGTCTTGCCTCAGGTTAAGGACGTCGCCTAGTCCTTGAGAAGTTTGTTGGATGCACTGGTCCCACATATGTACATAACAGATACGTAAGTGTCAGATACTCTAGTATACAAAAAAATGATATATATAAAAAGACATAAAAATTGAATAACTTTGAAAAGAAAACTTATCCATTTCTCCTCGCTCCACTCTGGGAGGTAGAAACATGTCAAGATCTATAAAAAAATTGATCCTGGCATAGGGGTAGTCCTCTACTGCCGGAATCTACCGTGACCACCAATCAAAAAACTTGTCATAAAAGGCCTGGATGGTCCTCCCTCCCCCCTATCACAGCAACAACATTTCCCATCTGAATAACACTACGAGAGAGGCCTCGTTCCCTTGTATAATATCTCGAGGACTAAGACTGGGTACCCTATTGAAGAAAAAGGAGCACAAAATGGTCCCAAAACTGAAGTTTCGGAGCTCCTATATATAACACTCTACTAGTTGTCTCTTCATGCAATCCATCATGGTGGTACTCCAGTCGAAAATTCGTTCATTTAAGCAATGTACTTCACAATGCATGTGCATCTAGGAAGCCTGATGCAAAGTCGTGGATCTAGTGATCTGCCCAGTGAATAGAACTATCACTTTTAGTGATAGTTTGTTGATATTATGAATAGGCACCTAAGAACCTAATTTATCAGTACCTGCCTCACAATGGAGTTGAATCAACTCCTCAATGTTGTGAGGCTAGGGGGAAAAGTACACAAGCTAACTAGGTCCCCTCTCCTCGAGAGACTAGTCAGGAAGTAAATGTCCTCAATCATTGGAGTCAACGACTGCCCCTCCAGCATAAATTCCTCTACATCGAGATGCCAATAATCTATCAAATCATTTAGCAACTTGGGTTGTGCCCTCATAAACAGACACTGGAAGAACTTTAGCAACCCACATTGTGATAAAATAGTGATAGCAGCAGGGTCTTCGAAGACCAAAAAATCAATTTCCTCATGCTCCCTCTCTCTCCAATGAACATACATCCTGCAAAATGACAAATGTATGGAGAGTTAACTGTTGCAATTTTCATTTTTTTCACTTATTTGAGGGTGTACGTGGGTTGTCTTGGGTACACTCACCTATGCATGCAGGCAAATTATCTTCTGCTCGTGTGTACATGCGGGCTGTGCTTGGACAACCCGTGTATATGTAGGACCGATCTCTTTAAAGGTTAGTGCCCCCCCAAAACACAAAAACAAATGCAAAAAAGGAAGAATGAATTGCAAGAGGGGCTAGCTTGTACTTACTTGGTCCAAGTAGAAGTTTGTTTCATCCACTGAAGCTCCCAGAATCAACTCTTTCGACAAAGGGGTGGTATTTTTTACTTTTGGTCAATTCTCAATTTACAATAGTGACAATGAGCTGCCAACATTCTATTTATAGACTTTTTGGCCCCTTTTTGTCATTTTTTTGGACCCTTTTGTCATTTTTTCTAGCTTGAAAATTGTTTACTATGGTTCTTGAGTTTCTTAGGGGATGTTACAATAAGTGTTACTTTGGGAATTTAGGAAATTTTTCGAGAGTTGGGTCAGTTTAGAAGGTCTTTTGGTAAAAAGTCATTTTTCCAACTTTGTGCATATAAGATAGGATTCCACCTCCACTTGTTGCACCTCATTGTCTTTTTCTCTTTTCCATAGGATCGATCCCACAGACTTGCGACAGGAAACCCTCACTCCTGCTCTAGAAGTGTCGTAATTTAGTGGTAGAGCCTACCTTCACATGGATTCCCTAAGTAGATCTTGGTTGCATTTTGGTGTCTATGCCATTCCTAATGACTATAGGCTCTGGAGTCCTTAGTATTTTTTCCTGATTATGAGTTTGAGCCTTATTTGCATGATTCATTATCACTCTTGACATCACCCTTGGGACTCCCAAAACACAACGGGTCTTCTTTTAAACCCTTTTCAAACCCTCTAAACATGAAAAGATTGTCGAGCGATCTTGTTTCCCTTTATGCTCGCTAAAATGAAATTTGAAGGGACGTATGTTCGGCGGTAGTTTACCCCTTTTTAGGTCCGAATGGTCAAAAGTACGCACAAAGGTATACTCTAGGAGCCTCAGTTCTCTAAAAGAGTATCCTCAGGTATAAATTTATCCCTTTTTCAGGCCTGAGGGACTAAATTGATGAAAAAGGAACCCCCATGGAGTCCATAGTTAAGATCTTTTCAGACTCCCTGAAATTGAAAAGATGGTCGAGTGACCTTGTTTCTTCACACTCGTTAAATTGTTCCAGAAGAACATCCTTTAAGGATTCCATAGTTAAGCTCTTTTCAGAATCCTTAAATATGAAAATATTGTCGACTGATCTTATCTTTGTCACACTCATTAAAATGATTTTGAATAGACGTCTGTTCGGTGCTAGTTTACCCCTTTTTCGAACCGACTAGACTACCTTCAAAAAAGGTACCCCAATGGAGTCTCATTTTATGTTTTTTCAGACTCTCTAAAAATGAAAAACCACCGAGCTTACCTTCTCTGGGCTCGTTAAAAATACATTGAAGGATGTTATCATTGTGTCTTATTAATTGCA
>JASDQU010104337.1:166745-179050 GCA_032191745.1 Picea mariana | reverse complement strand
TTACACTCTTTATTTAGGATAAGGCTATCACCAGATCAGGATGAAGGAGGAAGATATTCGAAGACTGCTTTCAGAACTCATGAAGAACATTATGAATTCTCGGTCATGCCTTTTGGCCTTTGCAATGCTCCATCCACCTTCCAAAGTCTCATGAATAAAATATTGAAACCTTACCTTTGAAAGTTTTTCCTAGTTTTCTTTGATGACATCCTCATTTACAGTTGCACTTGGGATAGCCACCTTCTTCATGTGGACAAAGTACTTCACTTGCTACAATACAACCAATTGTTTGTCAAAAAGACTAAATGTTCCTTTGGATCCAACAAAGTGGAATACTTGGGACACATTGTGAGTCGTGAAGGGGTAAAAGTGGACCCCAAAAAGATACAAGCTATGCAGGAGTGTCCACGACCCATGACCCTAAAGCGCCTAAGGGGTTTTCTTGGTCTCACAAGATATTGCAGAAAATTTGTCCACCATTATGGAAAAATTTCTAAGCCCTTGAACGACCTTCTTAAGAAGAATGCATTTCATTGGACTTCTACTGTAGAGCAAGCCTTCATAGAGTTAAAGAGAGCCATGTGCACTACTCCTGTCCTAGCAGCGCCTGACTTCAACAAAATATTTGTGGTGGAATCAGATGCTCCTGGCACTAGTATAGGCACAATACTCACACAAGATGGTCAACCTTTGGCCTTTACTAACCAAGCGTTGAGTGGCTGCAATTTGGGTAGATCCACGTATGAAAAAGAAATGATGGTCATTTTGGATGAACTAGAAAACATTTAAGAATTGTAATGGAATAAGCCACCTGGATAATTACCCCAAGTCAAGTTCAAGGGGGAGATTGTTGGGTTAAACTTGAATTGGTGAAAGAGTCAATGAGCTAAATCCATTTTAGGTAAATGATGGTGGTTTGCGAGCCCATGGTAAAATAAGGGAGACATGATTCAACCGTTTGTGGTGCTGCCACTACTAGAAGAAGCCACAATTGAAGGACACGATCATCATCATGTAAAAGCAGACGAGGGGTGGGAACAAGACTCTATTCAAGGAATTAATTGTTGTGGGTGACAACAATGGCCACATAGGGATAATATAGCTTAGGGATCACGGTTTCAAGGTCAAGGAAAGGGGTGATGAGGAGTTCTCTAGCAAGAGTGACGTGGAAAAGCATGTTGAGGAACACATGATGATGGAGCAAAGGTTGGATCATGGAGAGTAGGAGTTCTCTTGTGGATATATGTATCCAAGTTTGGTAGTTTGGAGGATGCACAGAAACTGTTTGACACAATGCATCAATGAGATGATGTTTAATGGACTATTTCAACAATAATATCATTGAAAGATGACTATCCTGGTTTTCTAAATCCACGCCTTCATTGGCCACTCTATCTCCTAGGTCGTTGGATTTCCTTTGCACATGGGAGGGAATGATGGCTAAGATGGAGTTGGTAAGTTTTGAGATTTGCATAAACCCTGATTTTGTGTAGCCTATATCCATGGAGGATCCTAGATAGAGCTTGAATTAATGATTATTTTGGAGTCTCTTTCAATGATAATATTGTTTAAATAGAGCTGGATTGCTATTTGTATCCCTCTCAACATTCCAACTAACTTGGCTCCATTATTGGTGTTTTTACCAATATGAAGGGAAACGATAAAGAGGATGGTTGATGATAAATCCCTAAACACTCCTAGTCACAAGGGTCCTCGGTTTCCATTAGATGCCCCATCATTTAGTTGAGTTTGATGAAACGGGGGGAGACCATGTTTCTTTAGAATATGCCTTTGTATTAGGATTGATTCAGATAGATGAATTAGTATGCTGCTCAAGCTGCCACGCTGAGGAAACATGGCCACCCTTGTAACCCATGTTGGTACCCCTTCGAGTGGTAGCGCGTCAGACAACACATGTATATGGATTGGCCTAGGCATCTTGAATCCCTCTGTAGATAAACCAATCGACTATCGGACTACCATAGTGTCACTGATAACAACACTCGGGAAGAGACTCTCTAGTACTTGGGTAGTCGAGTAGTATGGCTAAGGGTACGATCTAGCCTCCTTGGTTGGTTCCTTGAGATATTGGGACAAGTACTACTATTGGACCCCGCACACATATAAGAGAGCTATAACATAGGGAAAACCATTGACTGTAGATAACCTGCAAACCCTAACCCTTGGGACGAAAAAAACTGATCTATCTCATTGCCAACTGGCCCCTTTGAAATTTTTTGCTGTAGAAACACTCCCTGCTGACATTTTTTTTTATTGAGAATTTGGGAATTCCACCACTGTAGAAGTATTCAAGGTGGAGTATAAATCCACAAGAGTTAAAAAAAATGTAACCTAGATTGTCAACACCCTTATTTGTAACCTATCCCATTGCATACCTCTCGTCATTCTGATCACAGTGGTACCCTTAACTTTTAAGATTTTTTTCCCTGTAGTCCCACCCTTTCCGAGACACCCTTATTTGACACATATCCCATTGGACTCCTCTCTTTGTCCTGGTCCCTGGGGTACATCTCACTTTTTGTGGCCCAAATTTCCTCCCCGACACCTTGTCCACTACCTAAGCCTCTACCATGCCAACTACCCGAGATCAGACCCAAGAAGACTGGAATACCAGGTTGTTCAGCTTAGAAATGAAAATGGACTCCATCAACGATAACATCCGCACAAAAATCCAAGCTTCCCTTGACAAAGTAGTTGACAAATCCATATTGAAGGCCATACAACAATTCATGAAATAAAGAATGTTGAGCCCAATGCAGAGGACCCTCGACAGTTCCATTGTAAGCATACTCATTCATCTCACTTCACTTAGGGTTCTCCACACTCTTGGAATAAGGAACCCAAAGTTGACATGCATAAATTTGATGGCTCTAACCCATCAGGGTGGGTTTTTCAAATGGAACAATACTTTTCCCTTCAGAACATTTGGGATGATGAGACCAAAATCAATGTAGGGGTGTTGTGCCTGGATCAAGAATGATGGTAGTGTCATAAGAAATGTTATTCTAGCCTCCCCACTTGGAGCATGTTCAACAAAGAAGTTTGTGCATGTTTTGATCGAGAATCTAATTTCTTGGACAAGCTCACAAAGCTATGCCAAACTAGATCAATATCAGATTTCATCACAACGTTTGAACAATTGGCTATAAGACCCGAGGGATTATCTAATGAATTTTACATTGAATGTTTTATCAGTGGTTTAAAGGAATCCATCCAGGCTCATGTGAGCTTGCATCATCCTACTACCCAGTTGATGGCATGCTAATTAACATGGGAAGCATAGACCATCCTTCATGTGCCACCCTTGAAGGCTCCACTTACCACCTGTCCTCACCTCGAGGCTACCTCTGTTCCGACACAAACCTTGAAGGTCCAAAAGGTCTCTCTCGCCGAAATAGTGGAACGTCGCAAGCAAGGACTTTTCTACTATTGTGATGAAAAGTATGCACCCGGGAATACATGTAGAGAACAAAAGTTCTTCCAAATTGTTGCTGCAACTTCCTCTCCCTATGAAGACATCCCATCAAATAAATCTCCAGACCCATAGGTGTCCCAACCAAGTGATCATGTTGATGATCTAGTTGTAAACCCTGTGGAATCAGTGAAACCGGTCATATCACTTCATGCACTCTCAGGTATTTTTCCCCCACAGACATTGAAGATCAATGGATACATCAAACATAAGCCGATTGTGGTATTGAATGATAGTGGTAGCACCCATAATTTTATTCATTGCAGGCTTGCAGATGATATCCATTACTTTGTCCACTCTGTTTCTAATTTTCAAATTCTCATTGCTAATGGGGGTATTATGAAGTGTGGGGGACGTTGTGAGAATGTCAAAATCCAAATGGGTGATTATCATATGAAAACCCACATGTTCTCTATTTCCATGGGTGGTTATGATATTTTATTGGGCATGGAATGGCTTCGCACTTTGGGACCAATCACAATGGATTATCAAGAATTATATATGAGCTTCCACCAAGAGGCTCACACTTATACCCTTTGAGATCTCCAAGCGGGATCCCCTGAAATCATCAACTCTCATCGGATGGAAAAATTGTTGAAGAAAGTCCAACATGGTGTGATTGCTCAATTTAATGCCATCTAGGTCACTGAACATGCCTCGCAGGTATTTCCTCCTAGCCTGCAACTCATTTTGAACAAGTACCCCAAGGTCTTTGAGGTTCCCACTGCCTTACCTCCCTCCATGGGTGAGCATGATCATATAATACCTCTCTTCATGGGCCGTCAATCCCCCAATTTACATCCCTACAGATATCCATTTTCTTAGAAAAATGAAATACGGAAGACGGTACATGAATTACTAGAGGAATGGGTAATTCGCTTTCTTATTAGCTCGTATTCTTCACCAGTAGTAATGGTCTTAAAGAAAGAAGGTACTTGGCACATGTTTCTTGATTTTTCGTGACCTAAATAAGCTGACCATCAACGATAAGTTTCCCATTCTGATCATTAATGATCTGTTGGATGAACTCCAAGGTGCTTGTGTATTCACCAAATTGGACCTCCGCTCAGGCTATCACCTGATCATGATGAAGGAGGAAGGTATTCTGAAGACTGATTTCAGAACTCATGAAGGACATTTTGAATTCTTGGTCATTCCTTTTGGCCTTTGCAATGCTCCATCCACATTCCAAAGTTTCATGAATAAAATATTGAAACCTTACCTTCATAATTTTTTCCTAGTTTTCTTTGATGACATCCTCATTTACAACCACACTTGGGATAGCCACCTTCTTCATGTGGACAAGGTACTTCACTTGTTGTAGGAAAAACAATTGTTTTTCAAAAAGACCAAATGTTCCTTTGGATCCAACGAAGTGGAATACTTGAGACACATTGTGAGTCGCGAAGGTGTAAAAGTGGACCCTAAAAATATACAAGCTATGAAGGAGTGGCCATGAACTACGAACCTAAAGAGCCTAAGGGATTTTCACAGTCTCACAGGATATTACAGAAAATTTGTCCACTATTATGGAAAAATTGCTAAGCCCTTGACTGACCTTCTTAAGGATAATGCATTTCATTAGAATTTGGTTGTGGAGCAATCCTTCATAGAGTTAAAGAGAGCCATGTGCACTACTCCTGTCCTAGCAACGTCTGACTTCAACAAATGTTTGTGGTGGAATCATATGCTTCTGGCACTAGTGTAGGCTCAATACTCACAAAAGATGGTCGACCTTTGGCCTTTACTAGACAATCATTGAGTGACAAAAAATTGGGTAGATCTACGTATGAAAAGAAATGATGGCCATTCTCCATGCGATGCACACATGACGACCATATATTTTGGGATGTCATTTTCCGATCAAAACATATCACCATAATCTAAAGTATTTTTTGGAGCAGTGGCTATCCTCCCTAGAACAAAAAAAGTGGTTGACTAAAATTTTGGGTTATGATTATGAAATCATATATAAAATGGGCAAAGACAATATAGTATCCAATGCATTGTCAAGACATCATGAGGAGGATGGTTCCCTCTTTTCATTATCCTTACTGATCCCTGATTGGATTGAGGAAGTACGCAAAGAGTGGCTAACACACCCGACTATCACTAGGGTAATTCAATGCCTTTAGGAGGACCCTAATGCCCCCATTGACTACACTTGGAAAGACAATATTCTCATATATAAAGATCGCGTCGCTCTATTGCCATATTCAACACTCAAGAAAAGACTCTTAAATGAGTTACACTCCTCAGCTATTGCGGGTCACTTGGGATTCCAAAATACCTATGCTCATTCACGTCATTCTTTTTTTTGGGAAGGCAGAGAGAAGGATATCCTTCACTTTGTCACCGAATGTGAGGTGTGCCAATGTAATAAGGGTGAAACTATCAAGCGTCCAGGATCCCTACAACCCTTACCCATTCCAGCTTCTATGTGGACATGCATGTCCATGTACTTTATAGTGGGCCTCCCTAAATCTAGAAACAAGTATGTCATCATGGTAGTGGTTGATTGCCTCTCCAAATATGCTCATTTTTGTGGTTTACACCACCCTTTTACAATGGCACTAGTAGCACAAGTATTCCTTGATCAGATTTTCAAATTACACGACATGCCCACTTCTATTGTATATGATCATGACCCAACTTTCACTAGCACATTTTGGCAAGAACTCTTTAAATTGAAGGGCACCCAACTGAACATGAGCACAACCTATCATCCCCAGTTTGATGGGGAAAAAAAGTGGTCAATAAATGTTTGGAGACCTACTTGCGATGTTTTTCTTCGAATAAACAACACTAGTGGGTGTAATGACTCCCTTTGGTAGAATGGTGGTACAACACTTCCTATCATCCAACCACTAAAATAACCCCATATGAAGTAGTGTATGGCCAATGCCCACCTACAATCGCTACCTATCTTCCAGGAACATCAAAGGTCCAATCTATTGAGAAAATGTTGCAATCTTGATCAACCACCCTTGCGGCTTTGACGGATAACCTCCACGTGGCCCAAAATTGCATGAAGCAACAAGCAGATCAACATCGTTCAGAAAGGGTTTTCCATGAAGGTGATCAGGTGTTTATCTGGCTCCAACCTTACAAACAAACATCTCTCAAAACACAATGACATCACAAGTTGGCACCAAATTTTTATGGTCCCTACAAGATCGTCAAGCATATTGGTTCAGTGGCCTACAAATTGGCCCTTCCAACTACTTCCAAAATCTATCCGGTGTTCCATGTTTCCTATTTGGAGAAAGTGGTGGGACAAAATTGCACAGTCCAAACCATCCTTCTGGAACTAGATGAAGAAGGATCCCTTTCGCTCCAACCAGAAGCAATCCTCAATACCCGTGAATGCTAGTTGCATGGTTGGACTATCAGGGAAGTACTAATCCAGTGGAAGGACATGCCACCATAGGATCCGACTTGGGAACCAACTACCATACTCCAATAGTTTACTCATCTTCAGCCTTGAGGACAAGGATGCTTTTGAAGGGGGAGGGCATGTTAACATTCGATCCTAACCCCTCTTCATGGGTCATTAGTTATTAGGATATGTTTTCTATGTAATAAAGGACAACATTGGTTAATAAGGCCTATTAAATAAAGGAGAACAAGTCAATGTAAGAAGACCTAATAGAAGCTTTCGCTTCTAGAAAGATCTTCCTTTAGAATTTTTCTTATAAGGTATAATTATTATAAATAAGAGTAGGAGGTATTGGATATTTTTGTCTTGGAGATTATTGTAATAGAGCTCTACTCTGCTGGAGGTTTCCCCCTCGAAGAAGCAAGTGAAAATTGCTATCATGAATAAAGATGCTCTTTCTAGTGTTAATTTGGTATTATTTTGATATTGTTTTGGATATATCATTGTTGTTTTGCCATTGCTTTCTTAATATTTATGTTCTGCCTGTTAGCACCATGATTTTCATAGCTAAGGTTAGAGGTTTGTCAACAATTTACAAAGTCATGCATGTTAGCACCCATATTGTTTGTATGCCTGGCATCATCTAACATCTACAAGGGTCAGTTTCAAATTGAAGATTATCATTTATTATTTCCATTTCCATTTGCAACTGTGCGCTGCAAAATTTACTACACATTGTGCAGAGCACTTCATCGCGTAGTGGATTTCGTCGAGCAGTGGATTTAATAGTGCAGTGAATTCCATCGCACAATTGGATCCTGTCACGCAGTGGGATGTTGTCGTGCAATAGATGTTGTCGCGTAGTGGGATGTTGTCATGCATAGGATGCTTTCGTGCAGAAGATTTCCTGTGCACAGGCTACAGGTTGTGCTACGCAAATGACTGGTTTAGTGATCAACTTCAAGATCATTTTCTGACCAACGTGAGAGGAATTTTGAAAATACCCAAGAGGTGTTTGTTGAGGACAAACCAGATAATAAAAACCTCTCTCAGATCCGTTGAAGTTATTGTTCTCTTTCAAAGAAACTGAATCCATGATTCTAGGAGAGAATAGTTCGACCCTGGAAACCAAGGGTGACATTAGTTTTCTATATATGGGGATCATTTTTATGTAAAATAGGTTGGTTAGCAAATTTTTGTATAGACAACGTCTATTGAATGTAATTCAAGTTCTTGCGAAATTTAATGCAAAATCCCTGTAGCTTGATGTAAAGATTCTAATTGTAACAGTTGGATGTATTGTTTCTCTTTCTCTGTGTATGTACTTTCTGTTTCCTTTATTCATATCTTTTTCTATCTATCTCAGAATGAAATTTTGAACCTGTGAATTCGCTGCGCAGTGCCCCTTGTTCGTGCCATTTAGACAAAACGTTTTCCTCTAAAGGTTAACTCCGAATCCATTCGCAACAGTGCTCTGAGTTGCCTCCTGTGTTTTCTATCCGCCACACATAACCTTTTAGACTGAAGATTGTTTCTCTCTTAGCCTTTATCCTCTCAAGTTTAGTCATCAAGTCATTTGTTTCTATATTTTTCTTGAATTGACTCCATAGCCCGAGGTCCTACTATCTTGCGCCAATGAAACTAGAACTTATTTTTTAAAGGTGTTAAATCTAGCCATTGTGTTCCTAAGTCATATCCTACGCGAAGACCGCGAATTTTTCTGAGAGAGCCCTCTCCAGATCCGAAAGGCTATTTTCGGGTCTCAAAGCTGGTTGAAAAAGTTACCTTCGTCATCGGTTTATCAGCCGAACAGATTTACAGAGTGCTAACATTTTGGCGTCGTTGCCAGGGATGGAATTGAATGAAACTTTCCATGGGAAGAACGACATTGTTGTAGTTCTAATTTCTGAGAGCAACAGACACTTAGGAAAATATTGGTTGTAATTCTCCTCTGGCGACTCCACACATCAAAAAATCAGTTTGAAGGTTATTCCACTGGCATAAGAATCCAGAGCTAAAATTTTCATGGTGACTTCATTGTTTAAAGAGCTCGAGGTATGAAAAGTTTCTTGGCTTCAAAATGGAAAGATTGGCTTTCGATTTGGGTACTTCATCAAGAAAAACAACAAGGTTGGTGGCAGACCTTGTTTCTCTTCAAAATTTCAGAAATTCGATTGATATGTCTCCTAAGCATTATTGGTGGGGAGATATTCATTCTTCATTATTATCTTATTTGGATTCTTGTCATATCTTTAGTCAAGAAGATAAGTTAGAATGTTTACAAAATATTATTATGGAACTTGAGATAGAACAAGAATCACAATGGATATGCCAAGATTCGTCTCCTTTTGAAGATTTTTCTGACCAAGAACAAGAACAATGTGAATTAAAGACATATGAAGCACTATTAAATCGTTCAAAACAGTATAAAAGAGGGTATGAGTCTGCAATGGCTCGCTGTTACAAGAATTATGATCTCAGGCCTGAGGTTAGATGTCCAAAGTTCATCCTGCCAATAGAAAATGAATATTTAGTCAACAAACAGTCCACATGTCGAAATAAAGATGTTGTTCATTTTTTTTTATGACATAGACAATGTGAATAGTTAGAAAGAACCATTCAAAGATGATCTCCTTGTTGGTCATAAAGAAGTGATAGTTGTTTCCGCTCTCAAAGATCCTTTTGCAGCATTGCTGAAATCTTCAATCAAAATGAGCTATGTAATGTTTGAACATGAGGACAGTTTCAAATGGTGGGATAACTTGTCATATTTCAATTTTGACTTTATGACTTGAAGAGCTGAAAGTAAGCTACAGTCAAGAACCATTTGCTTGACTGGCTTCATTGGAAATATGAGATTACTTTATTTGGAATTTGTGTTTAGTAAAGTAGGGTAGGTAGGAGTGTGAATAAGCTCGGTACTACGAGCATTTCTTTTAGCAATCTGCAGTTTTCATTTTCATCTTAGTTTCAGATTTCAGTTTAGAGCATATACAGTTTGGGTTTTCAACGGATACAGGTGATAGGTCAGAGCAGAGTTTTCAATGGTTCGAGAACATATCAATGGATGGGCACATGGTCTACTGTACTTTTCTACCTCACAGGGAGGATAGAATCCCTGTTGGAGATAGCTGTTAGCACCATGATTTTCATAGCTAAGCTTAGAGGTTTGTCAACAATTTACAAAGTCATGCCTGTTAGCACCCATATTGTTTTTATGCATAGCATCATCTAACATCTCCAAGGGTCAGTTTCAAATTGAAGCTCATCATTTATTATTTCCATTTCCATTTGCAACTGCGCGGTGAAAAATTTGCTACGTGCTGCGCAGAGCACTTCATCACGCAAAGGATTTTGTTGTGCAGTGGATTTCACCGCGCAGTGGATTTCATCGCACAATGAATTCCATCGTGCAGTGGGACGCTGTCGCGCAGTGGATGTTGTCGCACAGTGGGATGTTTTCTGCATAGGATGCTTTCACACAAAGGATTTCCTGCGCACAGGCTATAGGTCGTGTTGTACAAATGATTGGTTTAGTGGTCAACTTTAAGATCACTTTCTAACCAACTGGAGAGGAATTTGAAAATCCCGAGAGGCTTTTGTTGAGGACAAACCAAATAATAAAAAACTCTCTCAGATTTGCAACAGGTGGCACGGATTGGGAGATTCGAACGAATCTTTGAGCTCTATTTTTCATCTTTCATGATTTCCTGTTTGAGACATGTTTGTGAAACACATATTCCGGCCAGATGGAGATGAATTTCAATAAACCGAGAGATTTTTTTCTTTATAATGATATTAAATACAAAAACCTATCCCAGTTTCTAAAAATAGGTTTTCTTTAGTGATATAAGATGTCATATTTAACGCCTATTTTTCGAGTTTGCTGCGCAATCCGCTGCATTTTTTGTTGTAGGTTATTGTTGCATAACAGACTTGCTGTGAAGAGGTGACAGAGCATCCAACAATGAAAATGATGACTTATCAAAACCATAGGTTCGAATGTTGATCATGATCAATGATTGTTAAGAATATCTCGATTACGATTATGATTTGGCAAAGTTGGATTTCCTATTTTTAGTAAATTCGTTGAAGTTATTGTTCTCTTTGAAAGAAACTGAATCCATGATTCTAGGAGAGAATATTTCAACCCTGGAAGCCAAGGGTGACATTAGTTTTCTATATATGGGGATCATTTTTATGTAAAACGGGTTGGTTGGCAAATTTTAGTATAGACAATGTCTATTGAATGTAATTCGAGTTCTTGTGGAATTTAAAGCAAAAGTCCTGTAGCTTGATGTAAAGATTCTAATTGTAACAATTGGATGTATTGTTTCTCTTTCTTTGTGTACGTACTTCCTGTTTCCTTTATTCATATATTTTTCTGTCTATCTCAGAGCGAAATTTCAAACTTGTGGATTCGCTGCACAATGCCCCTTGTTCGTGCCATTTAGACAAAACATTTTCCTCTAAAGGTTAACTCTGAATCCATCCACAACGGTGCTCTGATTTGCCTCCCGTGTTTTATATCTGCCACACATGACCTTTTAAACTAAAGATTGTTGCTCGCTTAGCCTTTATCCTCTCAAGTTCAGTGATCGAGTCATTTGTTTCTATCTTTTTCTTGAATCGATTCCATAGCTCGAGGTCCTACTATCTTTCGCCAATGAAACCAGAACTTATTTTTCAAAGGTGTTGAATCTAGCCATTGTGTTCCTAAGTCATATCCTGCGTAGAGACTGCGCATTTTTCTGAGAGAGCCCTCTCCAAATCTGAAAGGCTAGTTTCGGGTCTCAAAGATGGTTGAAAAAGTTACCTTCGTCGTTTTTTTATCAGCCGAACAAATTTACAGAGTGCTAACACTTCCTATTATGTTATATCTGGAATATTGCACAATTATTCATTGTGATAAAATGTATACAATTTCCATAAGTAAAAATCCAGTGTTTTATAGTTGCACTAAACATATTGATATCAAATATCACTTTCTAAGAGATCGTGTGGAAAAAGGAGAATTTGAATTAAAGTTTTGTAAAACAAATGATCAAATTGTTGATATCTTCACCAAAGGACTACCAAGAGAGAAGTTTCATTACATGAGAAAGATGCTTGGAATCACCTCATTAAGCATTAAGGGGGGGAGTGTTGAATATAATGCTTAATTTCTATTATTGTAACTGTTGGTAGATTGTAACAATGCCTGCTAATTTTGATTAGATTGTTTGCATCACAATTTAGGGCTAGTCAGTGTTATCAACATAATTTAGGGTTATTCATAATTAGCCTATGATTAGAATTAGTTGCAGATATTTTGTAGTAAATTCAATATTTGTAGAAATCTGAAAACTATATAAGAATGTATTAGTTGTTCATGAATGATATGAGAAATTTGAGAAGAAACGAGAAGGAAGAATCTCAAGCATTAAGATCTTT
>JASDQU010104337.1:151469-166683 GCA_032191745.1 Picea mariana | reverse complement strand
TTCTAATTTAGAAAAATCCATATTCTAATTTAGATGGATTAGTTACAATGGATTATTTCTATTCACGGGTGAGTTTGTTGTCACCGTTTTCAACACAGATTTGGCCGAGGTGACAAAGACCGTGGGGACTGTCGCGGCAGTCGACGAGGAGGTTGAAGAAGAGAGTCGTGATTCAATAGATTGTGGCACCGCAACTACTAGAAGAAGCTGCAACTGAAGGATGAGATCATGCCCATGCAGGAGCAGATGAGGGCTAGGCAGAGGACTCTATTCAAGGCGGTCGTTGTTATGGGTGACAACAATGGCCACGTAGGGCTAGTACAACTCAAGACTGCGGTTTCAAGGTCAAGGCAAGGGCGATGAGGAGTTCTTCAAGAATAGTGATGAGGAAAAGCACGTGGTGACGGAGCAAAGGCTAGACCATGGAGTGAGAGAGCTCTCTTTTGGATATGTACGTCAAGTTTGGCCGTTTGGAGGATGCACGCTGTTTGACAGAATGCATCGACAAGATGAAACACAGGGATGCATGATGAGATGAGTTGTAATTAACACCTCAAAGTTTTTTTGGTGCAAGTTGTAAAGCCTAGTCTTAAGCAGGTTGGTTGTAAGCTCTATGAGATGAGTTGTACTTAACACCTCAGTTTTTTGGTTCAAGTTGTAAAGCTTAGTCTTAAGCAAGTTTGTTGTAAGCTTTATTATTCAAGTATACATGTAGTACGACAACACATGGAGTCATCATCCCTCTCATGCATATAGAGGATGCATGATCAAGTTGTGGAATGAATCACTTAGATAGGTATAAGGGTGGTAGGTGTAGTCGTATGCTAGCTTGATGTTTGAATTAGAGAAGTTAAATCTTCCATTAAGGAGGAATGTGTGAAATAATATTAAAATACTAGATGATTGGAACCAAGTTAAGATTAAGGGGGACTCTAACATGTTGATGACCATGTAGGTGAAAATGATTCCTAGAGAAGTGACGAGCATAGAAAATGGTACCCATGTATCTCGGTAGATGGATTTCTTTTTATATGGACATCAATGTAAACCCTATTATTCAGGCATACGTGTAGTGTGATAGCACATGGAGTCATCCCTCTCATGCATATAGATGATGCATGATCAAGTTGTGGAATGAACCACTTAGATAGGTTCGAGCGTGGTAGGTGTACTCGTATGCTAACTTGATATTTGAATTGAGAAGTTAAATCTTCGATTAAGGGTGTGTGAAGTAATCTTAGAATGTGAGATGATTGGGACCAAGTTAGGATTAAGGGAGACTCTAACATGTTGATGACCATGTAGGTGAAAATGATTCCCAGATACCCGACGAGTACAAAAAATGGTACCCATGTATCTCAGTAGATGGATTTATTTTTATATGGACATCAATAATCAACCATAAATCACTTTTTAATGCAAGGTTCGTGATGAACTAGAAATCATTTAAGAATTGTAATGGAATAAGCCACATGGAAGATTACCTCAAGTCAAGTTCAAGGGGGAGATTGTTGGGTTAAACTTGACTTGGTGAAAGAGTCAATGTGCTAAATCTATTTTAGGTACTAAATGATGGTGGTTTGCGAGCCCATGGTAAAAGAAGGGAGATGTGATTCGACCGATTGTGGTGTTGCCACTACTAGAAGAAGCCACAACTGAAGGACAAGATCATGTTCATGTAAAAGCAAACGAGGGATTCGAACGAGACTCTATTCAAGGCATTAATTGTTGTGGGTGACAACAATGGCCACGTAGGGATAATACGGCTTAGGGATCACAATTTCAAGGTCAAGGAAAGGGGTGATGAGGAGTGCTCCAACAAGAGTGATGTGGAAAAGCATGTCGAGGAACATGTGATGTTGGAGCAAAGGTTGCACCATGGAGAGTGGGAGTTCTCTTGTGGATATATGTATGCCAAGTTTGGTAGTTTGTAGGATGCACGCAAAGTGTTTAACAAAATGCATCAATGAGATGATGTTTCATGGACTATTTCAACAATAATATCATTGAAAGATGATTATTCTGGTTTTCTAAATCCACCCCTTCATTGGCCACTCTATCTATTAGGTTGTTGGATTTCCTTTGCACATGGGAGGGAATGATGGTTGAGATGGAGTTGGTAAGTTATGAGATTTGCATAAACCTTGATTTTGTGTAGCCTAGACCCATGGAGGATCTTGGATAGAGCTTGAATGAATGATTAGTTTGGAGTCTCTTTCAATGATAATATTGTTGAAACGACGTTGGATTGCTATTTTGCATCCCTCTCAACATTTCAACTAACTTGGCTTCATTATTGGTATTTTTACCAATATGAAGAACAAAGATAAAGAGGATGGTTGATGATAAATCCCTGAACACTCCTACTCACAAGGGTCCTCGGTTTCCCTTGGATGCCCCATCATTTAGTTGAGTTTGATGAACCAGGGGGAGACTGTGTTTCTCTAGAAGAGGCCTTTGTATTAGGATTGAGTCGGATAGATGAATAAGTACGTCGATCAAGCTGCCACACTGAGAAAACTATGTTGTCATTACCTTGAGGGTGTTTGGCCTCCTCTTGCTAGGAGATAGCTCCAATTGATTCATAAATGTTGATTTTGATTAGGTTTTATATGTATTCTCCACATCACTTTTGTTGTTTGAAGAGGCGACAATCATGCTTTTTTCAAATTGTCCATGGAAAAAAACTAGGGGATATGTTCCACGCTTACACTCTTTATTTAGGATAAGGGTATCACCAGATCAGGATGAAGGAGGAAGATATTCCGAAGACTGCTTTCAGAACTCATGAAGGACATTATGAATTCTCTGTCATGCCTTTTGGCCTTTGCAATGCTCCATCCACCTTCCAAAGTCTCATGAATAAAATATTGAAACCTTACCTTCGAAAGTTTTTCCTGGTTTTCTTTGATGACATCCTCATTTACAGTTGCACTTGGGATAACCACCTTCTTCATGTGGACAAGGTACTTCACTTGCTACAATACAACCAATTGTTTGTCAAAAAGACTAAATGTTCCTTTAGATCCAACAAAGTGGAATACTTGGGACACATTGTGAGTTGCGATGGGGTAAAAGTGGACCCCAAAAAGATACAAGCTATGGAGGAGTGTCCACGACGCATGACCCTAAAGCGCCTAAGGGGTTTTCTTGGTCTCACAAGATATTACGGAAAATTTGTCCACCATTATGGAAAAATTTCTAAGCCCTTGACCAACCTTCGTAAGAAAAATGCATTTCATTGGACTTCTACTGCAGAGCAAGCCTTCATAGAGTTAAAGAGAGCCATGTGCACTACTCCTGTCCTAGTAGCGCCTGACTTCAACAAAAGATTTGTGGTGGAATCAGATGCTCCTGGCACTAGTATAGGCACAATACTCACACAAGATGGTTGACCTTTGGCCTTTACTAACCAAGCGTTGATTGGCTGCGATTTGGGTAGATCCACGTATGAAAAAGAAATGATGGTCATTCTGGATGAACTAGAAAACATTTAAGAATTGTAATGGAATAAGCCATCTGGATAATTACCCCAAGTAAAGTTCAAGGGGGAGATTGTTGGGTTAAACTTGAATTGGTGAAAGAGTCAATGAGCTAAATCCGTTTTAGGTAAATGATGGTGGTTTGCGAGCCCACGGTAAAATAAGGGAGACAAGATTCAACCGTTTGTGGTGTTGCCACTACTAGAAGAAGCCACAACTGAAGGACATGATCATGATCATGTAAAAGCAGATGAGGGGTGGGAACAAGACTCTATTCAAGGAATTAATTGTTGTGGGTGACAACAATGGCAACATAGGGCTAATATAGCTTAGGTATGACGGTTTCAAGGTCGAGGAAAGGGGTGATGAGGAGTGCTCTAGCAAGAGTGACATGGAAAAGTGTGTCGAGGAACACATGATGATGGAGCAAAGGTTGGACCATGGAGAGTAGGAGTTCTCTTGTGGATATATGTATCCAAGTTTGGTAGTTTGGAGGATGCACATAAACTGTTTGACACAATGCATCAATGAGATGATGTTTAATGGACTATTTCAACAATAATATCATTGAAAGATGACTATCCTGGTTTTCTAAATCCATGCCTTCATTGGCCACTCTATCTACTAGGTCGTTGGATTTCCTTTGCACATGGGAGGGAATGATGGCTAAGATGGAGTTGGTAAGTTTTGAGATTTGCATAAACCTTGATTTTGTGTAGCCTATATCCATGGAGGATCCTAGATAGAGCTTGAATGAATGATTATTTTGGAGTCTATTTCAATGATAATATTGTTGAAACAGAGCTAGATTGCTATTTGTATCCCTCTCAACATTCCAACTAACTTGGCTCCATTATTGGTGTTTTTACCAATATGAAGGGAAAAGATAAAGAGGATGGTTGATGATAAATCCATGAACACTCCTAGTCACAAGGGTCCTTGGTTTCCATTAGATGCCCCATCATTTAGTTGAGTTTGATGAAATGGGGGGAGACCATGTTTCTCTAGAATATGCCTTTGTATTAGGATTGATTCAGATAGATGAATTAGTACGCTGCTCAAGCTGCCACGCTGAGGAAACATGGCCACCCTTGTAACCCATGTTGGTACCCCTTCGAGTGGTAGCGCATCAGACAACACATGTATATGGATTGGCCTAGGCATCTTGAATCCCTCTATAGATAAACTAATCGACTGCCGGACTACCATAGTGTCACCGATAACAACACTCGGGAAGAGACTCTCTAGTACTTGGGTAGTCGAGTAGTATGGCTAAGGGTACGGTCTAGCCTCCTTGGTTGGTTCCTTGAGATATTGGGACGAGTACTACTATTGGAACCCACATGCATATAAGAGAGCTATAGCATAGGGAAAACCATTCACTGTAGATAACCTGCAAACCCTAACCCTTGGGACGAAAAAAACTGATCTATCGCATTGCCAACTGGCCCCTATGAATTTTTTTGCTGTAGAAACACTCCCTACCGACATTTTTTTTTATTGTGAATTTGGGAATTCCACCACTGTAGAAGTATTCAGGGTGGAGTATAAATCCACAAGAGTTAAAAATAATGTAACCTATCCTGTCAACACCCTTATTTGTAACCTATCCCATTACATACCTCTCGTCATTCTGATCGCAGTGGTACCCTTAACTTTTAAGACTTTTTTTCCCGCAGCCCCACCCTTTTCGAGACACCCTTATTTGACACATATCCCATTGGACTCTTCTCTTTGTCCTGGTCCCTGGGGTACATCTCACTTTTTGTGGCCCAAATTTCCTCCCCAACACCTTGTCCACTACCTAAGCCTCTACCATGCCAACCACCCGAGATCAAGCCCAAGAAGACTGGAATACCAGGTTGTCCATCTTAGAAATGAAAATGGACTCCATCAACGATAACATCCGCACAAAAATCCAAGCTTCCCTTGACAAAGTAGTTGACAAATCCATATTGAAGGCCATACAACAATTCATGAAATAAAGAATGTTGAGCCCAATGTAGAGGACCCTCGACAGTTCCATTGTAAGCATACTCATTCATCTCACTTCACTTAGGGTTCTCCACACTCTTGGAATAAGGCACCCAAAGTTGACATGCATAAATTTTATGGCTCTAACCCATTAGGGTGGGTTTTTCAAATGGAACAATGCTTTTCCCTTTAGAAAATTTGGGATGATGGGACCAAACTCCATGTAGGGGTGTTGTGCCTGGATCAAGAATGATGGCAGTGTCATAAGAAATGTTATCCTAGCCTCCCCACTTGGAGCATGTTCAACAAAGCAATTTCGCATGTTTTGATCGAGAATCTAATTTCTTGGAAAAGCTCACAAAGCTACGCCAAACTGGATCAATATCAGACTTCATCAGAATGTTTGAACAATTGGCTATAAGACCTGAGGGCTTATCTAATGAATTTTACATTGAATGTTTTATTAGTGGTTTAAAGGAATCCATCCAGGCTCATGTGAGCTTGCATCATCCTACTACCTGGTTGATGGCATGCTAATTAGCATGGGAAGCATAGACCATCCTTCATGCACCACCCCTGAAGGCTCCACTTACCACCTGTCCTCACCCCGAGGATACCTCTGCTCCGACACAAACCTTGAAGGTCCAAAAGGTCTCTCCCGCCGAAATAGTGGAACGTTGCAAGCAAGGACTTTTCTACTATTGTGATGAAAAGTATGCACCCAAGAATACATGTAGAGAACAAAAGTTCTTCCAGATTGATGCTGCAACTTCCTCTCCCTATGAAGACATCCCATCAAATAAATCTCCAGACCCATAGGTGTCCCAACCAAGTGATCATGTTGAAGATCTAGTTGTAAACCCTGTGGAATCAGTGGAACTGGTCATATCACTTCATGCACTCTCAGGTATTTTTCCCCCACAGACATTGAAGATCAATGGATACATCAAACATAAGCCGATTGTGCTATTGAATGATAGTGGTAGCACCAATAATTTTATTCATTGCAGGCTTGCAGATGAGATCCATTACTTTGTCCGCTCTGTTTCTAATTTTCAAATTCTCATTGCTAATGGGGGTACTATGAAGTGCGGGGAACGTTGTGAGAATGTCAAAATCCAAATGGGTGATTATCATCTGAAAACCCACATGTTCTCTATTTCCATGGGTGGTTGTGATATTTTATTGGGCGTGGAATGGCTTCGCACTTTGGGACCAATCACAATGGATTATCAAGAATTATTTATGAGCTTCCACCAAGAGGCTCACACTTATACCCTTCGAGGTCTCCAAGCGGGGTCCCCTGAAATCATCAACTCTCATCGGATGGAAAAATTGTTGAAGAAATTCCACCATGGTGTGATTGCTCAATTTAATGCCATCTAGGTCACTGAACATGCCTCACAGGTATTTCCTCCTAGCCTGCAACTCATTTTGAACAAAAACCCCAAGGTCTTTAAGGTTCGCACTGCCTTACCTCCCTCCATGGGTGAGCATGATCATACAATCTCTCTCTTCACGGGTCGTCAATCCCCCAATTTACGTCCCTATAGATAACCATTTTCTTAGAAAAATGAAATAGAGAAGATGGTACATGAATTACTAGAGGAAGGGGTAATTCACCTACTTATTAGCTCGTATTCTTAACCAGTAGTAATGGTCTTAAAGAAAGAAGGTACTTGGCACATGTTTCTTGATTTTTCGTGACCTAAATAAGCTGACCATCAATGATAAGTTTCCCATTCCGATCATTAATAATATGTTGGATGGACTCCAAGGTGCTTGTGTATTCACCAAATTGGACCTCCGCTCAGGCTATCACTAGGTCATGAAGGACGGAGGAAGATATTCTGAAGACTGATTTCAAAACTCATGAAGGACATTTTGAATTCTTGGTCATTCCTTTTGGCCTTTGCAATGCTCCATCCACCTTCCAAAGTTTCATGAATAAAATATTGAAACCTTACCTTCATAATTTTTTCCTAGTTTTCTTTGATGACATCCTCATTTATAGCCACACTTGGGATAGCCACCTTCTTCATGTGGACAAGGTACTTCACTTGTTGTAGGAAAAACAATTGTTTTTCAAAAAGATCAAATGTTTCTTTGGATCCAACGAAGTGGAATACTTGAGACACATTGTGAGTCGCGAAGGTGTAAAAGTGGACCCTAAAAATATACAAGCTATGCTGGAGTGGCCATGAACTACGACCCTAAAGAGCCTAAGGGATTTTCACAGTGTCACAGGATATTATAGAAAAATTTTCCACCATTATGGAAAAATTGCTAAGCCCTTGACTGACCTTCTTAAGAAGAATGCATTTCATTAGACTTTGGTTGTGGAGCAAGCCTTCATAGAGTTAAAGAGAGCCATGTTCACTACTCCTGTCCTAGCAACGTCTGACTTCAACAAAATGTTTGTGGTGGAATCATATGCTTCTGGCACTGGTGTAGGCTCAATACTCACAAAAGATGGTCGACCTTTGGCCTTTACTAGACAAGCGTTGAGTGACAACAATTTGGGTAGATCTACGTATGAAAAATAATTGATGGCCATTCTCCATGCGATGCACACATGACAACCATATATTTTGGGACGTCATTTTCCGATCAAAACATACCACCATAATCTGAAGTATTTTTTGGAGCAGTGGCTATCCTCCCTAGAACAAAAAAAGTGGTTGACTAAAATGTTGGGTTATGATTATGAAATCATATATAAAATGGGCAAAGACAATATAGTATCCAATGCATTGTTAAGACATCATGAGGAGGATGGTTCCCTCTTTTCCTTATCCTTACTGATCCCTGATTGGATTGAGGAAGTACGCAAAGAGTGGCTAACACACCCGACTGTCACCAGGGTAATTCAACGCCTTTAGGAGGACTCTAATGCCCCCATCGACTACACTTGAAAAAACAATATTCTCATATATAAAGATCGCCTTGCTCTATCGCCATATTCAAAACTCAAGAAAAGACTCTTAAATGAGTTACACTCCTCAGCTATTGCGGGTCACTTGGGATTCCAAAAGACCTATGCTCATTCCTGTCGTTCTTTTTTTTGGTAAGGCAGGGAGAAGGATATTCTTCACTTTGTCACCGAATGTGAGGTGTGCCAATGTAATAAGGGTGAAACTATCAAGCCTCCAGGAGCCCTACAACCCCTACCCATTCCAGCTTCTATGTGGATAGGCATGTCCATGTACTTTATAGTGGGCCTTCCTAAATATAGGAACAATTATGTCATCATGGTACTGGTTGATTGCCTCTCCAAATATGCTCATTTTTGTGGCTTACCCCACCCTTTTACATTGACACTAGTAGCACAAGTATTCCTTGATCAGATTTTCAAATTACACAACATGCCCACTTCTATTGTATATGATCATGACCCAACTTTCACCAGCACATTTTGGCAAGAACTCTTTAAATTGCAGGGCACCCAACTGAACATGAGCACAACCTATCATCCCCAGTCTGATGGAAAAAGAAAGTGGTCAATAAATGTTTGGAGGCCTACTTGCGATGTTTTTCTTCGGATAAACAACACTAGTGGGTGTAATGACTCCCTTTGGTAGAATGGTGGTACAACACTTCCTATCATCCAACCACTAAAATAACCCCATATGAAGTAGTGTATGGCCAATGCCCACCTACAATCACTACCTATCTTCGAGGCACATCAAAGGTCCAATCTATTGAGAAAATGTTGCAAGCTTGATCAACCACCCTTGCGGCTTTGACGGATAACCTCCACATGGCCCAAAATTGCATGAAGCAACAAGAAGATCAACATCGTTCAGAAAGGGTTTTCCATGAAGGTGATCAAGTGTTTATCCAGCTCCAACCTTACAAACAAACATCTCTCAAAACACAAGGACATCACAAGTTGGCACCAAATTTGTATGGTCCCTACAAGATCCTCAAGCATATTGGTTCAGTGGCCTACAAATTGGACCTTCCAACTACTTCCAAAATCTATCCGGTGTTCCATGTTTCCTGTTTGGAGAAAGTGGTGGGACAAAATTGCATAGTCCAAACCATCCTTCTGGAACTAGATGAAGAAGGATCCCTTTCGCTCCAACTAGAAGCAATCCTCAATACCCGTGAACGCCAATTGCATGGTTGGACTATCAAGGAAGTACTAATCCAGTGGAAGGACACGCCACCATAGGATCCAACTTGGGAACCAATGACCATACTCCAACAATTTACGCACCTTCAGCCTTGAGGACAAGGATGTTTTTGAAGGGGGAGGGCATGTTAACATCCGATCCTAACCCCTCTTCATGGGTCATTAGTTATTAGGATATGTTTTCTATGTAATAAAGGACAACATTGGTTAATAAGGCCTATTAAATAAAGGAGAACAAGTCAATGTAAGAAGACCTAATAGAAGATTTCGCTTTTAGAAAGATCTTCCTTTAGAATTTTCCTTATAAGGTATAATTATTATAAATAAGAGTAGGAGGTATTGGATATTTTTGTCTTGGAGATTATTGTAATAGAGCTCTACTCTGCTGGAGGTTTCCCCCTCGAAGAAGCAAGTGAAAATTGCTATCATTAATAAAGATGCTCTTTCTAGTGTTAATCTGGTATTATTTTGATATTGTTTTGGATATAGCATTGTTGTTCTACCATTGCTTTCTTAATATTTATGTTCTGCCTGTTAGCACCATGATTTTCATAGCTAAGGTTAGAGGTTTGTCAACAATTTACAAAGTCATGCATGTTAGCACCCATATTGTTTGTATGTCTGGCATCATCTAACATATACAAGGGCCAGTTTCAAATTGAAGCTTATCATTTATTATTTCCATTTCCATTTGCAACTGTGCACTGCAAAATTTGCTACGCGTTGCGCAGAGCACTTCATCGCGCAGTGGATTTCGTCAAGCAGTGGATTTAATAGTGCAGTGAATTCCGTCGCATAGTGGGATGCTATCACATAGTGGGATGCTTTCGTGCAGTGGATGTTTTCATGTAGTGGGATGTTGTCACGCATAGGATGCTTTCACGCAGAAGATTTCCTGCGCACAGGCTACAGGTCGCACTGCGCAAATGACTGGTTTAGTGGTCGACTTCAAGATCACTTTCTGACCAGCGGGAGAGGAATTTTGAAAATCCCCGAGCGGTTTTTGTTGAGGACAAACCAGATAATAAAAACCTCTCTCAGATTTGCAACAAGTGGCACATATTGGGATATTCAAACAAATCTTTGAGCCCTATTTTTCAGCTTTCATGATTTCATGTTTGAGACATGTTTCTGTGACACATATTCCGGCCATATGGAGATGAATTTCAAGAAATCGAGAGAGGATTTTCTTTATAATGAGCTTAAATACAAAAAAATATCTCAGTTTCTAAAAACAGGTTTTCATTAGTGAGATACGATGTCATCTTTAATGCCTATTTTGCCAGTTTGTTGCACAATCCACTGCATTTTTTGCTGTAGGTTATTGTTGCGTAGTAGACATGCTGAGAAGAGGTGACAGAGCATCTAGTAGTGAAAATGATGACTTATCAAAACCATAGGGTCGAATTTTTATCATGATCAATGATTGTAAATAATATATCGGTTACGATTATGATTTGGCAAAGTCAAATTTCCTATTTTTAGTAAATCCGTTGAAGTTATTATTCTCTTTCAAAGAAACCGAATCCATGATTCTAGGAGAGAATAGTTCGACCCTGGCAACCAGGGGTGACATTAGTTTTCTATATATTGGGATCATTTTTATGTAAAACAAGTTGGTTAGCAAATTTTAGTATAGACAACGTTTATTGAATGTAATTCAAGTTCTTGCGAAATTTAATGCAAAAGTCCTGTAGCTTGATGTAAAGATTCTAATTGTAACAGTTGGATGTATTGTTTCTCTTTCTCTGTGTATGTACTTTCTATTTCCTTTATTCATATCTTTTTCTATCTATCTCAAAACGAAATTTTGAACCTGTGGATTCACTGCGCAGTGCCCCTTGTTCGCACCATTTAGACAAAACATTTTCCTCCAAGGTTAACTCTGAATCCATCCACAATGGTGCTCCGAGTTGCCTCCTGTGTTTTCTATCTGCCACACATAACCTTTTTAAACTGAAGACTGTTTCTCTCTTAGCCTTTATCCTCTCAAGTTTAGTCATCAAGTTGTTTCTATCTTTTTCTTGAATTGACTCCATAGCCCGAGGTCCTACTATCTTGCGCCAATGAAACTAGAACTTATTTTTCAAAGGTGTTAAATCTATCCATTGTGTTCCTAAGTCATATCCTACGTGGAGACCACGAATTTTTCTGAGAGATCCCTCTCCAGATCCGAAAGGCTATTTTTGGGTCTCAACGCTGGTTGAAAAAGTTACCTTCGTCGTCTGTTTATCAGCCGAATAGATTTATGGAGTGCTAACATTTTGGCGTCTTTGCCAGGGACAGAATTGAATGAAACTTTCCCTGGGAAGAACGACATTGTTGCAGTTCTAATGTCTGAGAGCAACAAACACTTAGGCACATATTGGCTATATTTCTCCTCTGGCGACTCCACACATTAGAAAATCAGTTTGAAGGTTATTCCACCGGCATAAGAATCCAGAGATAAAATTTTCATGGTGACTTCATTGTTTAAAGAGCTTGAGGTATGAAGAGTTTCTTGGCTTCAGAATGGAAAGCTTGGATTTCGATCCGGGTACTTCATCAAGAAAAACAACAAGGTTGGTGGCAGACCTTGTTTCTCTTCAAAATTTCAGAAATTGGATTGATATGTCTCCTAAGCATTATTGGTGGGGAGATATTCATTCTGCATTATTATCTTATTTGGATTCTTGTCATATCTTTAGTCAAAAAGATAAGTTAGAATGTTTACAAAATATTATTATGGAACTTGAGATAGAACAAGAAGCACAATGGATATGCCAAGATTCGTCTCCTTTAGAAGATTTTTCTGACCAAGAACAAGAACAATGTGAATTAAATACATATGAAGCACTATTAAATCGTTCAAAACACTATAAAAGAGGGTATGAGGCTGCAATGGCTTGCTGTTACAAGAATTATGATCTCAGGCCTGAGGTTAGATGTCCAAAGTTCATCCTGCCAATAGAAAATGAATATTTAGTCAACAAACAGTCCACATGTCGAAATAAAGATGTTGTTCAATTTTTTTTTTATGACATAGACAATGTGAATAGTCAGAAAGAACCATTCAAAGATGATCTCCTTGTTGGTCATAAAGAAGTGATAGTTGTTTCCGCTCTCAAAGATCCTTTTGCAGCTTTGCTGAAATCTTCAATCGAAATGAGCTATGTAATGTTTGAACATGAGGATAGTTTCAAATGGTGGGATAACTTGTCATATTTCAGTTTTGACTTTATTACTTGAAGAGTTGAAAGTAAGCTACAGTCAAGAACCATTTGCTTGATTGGCTTCATTGGAAATATGAGATTACTTTATTTGGAATTTGTGCTTAGTAAAGTAGGGTAGGTAGGAGTGTGAATAAGATCGGTACTATGAGCATTTCTTTTAGCAATCTGCAGTTTTCATTTTCATCTTAGCTTCAGATTTCAGTTTAGAGCATATACAATTTGGGTTTTCAATGGATACAGGTGATAGGTCAAAGCAGAGTTTTCAATGGTTCAGGAACATATCAATGGATGGGCACATGGTCTACTTTACTTTTCTACCTCACAGGGAGGATAGAATCCATGTTGGAGATAACTGTTAGCACCATGATTTTCATAGCTAAGGTTAGAGGTTTGTCAACAATTTACAAAGTCATGCCTGTTAGCACCCATATTGTTTTTATGCCTGGCATCATCTAACATCTCCAAGGGTCAGTTTCAAATTGAAGCTTATCATTTATTATTTCCATTTCCATTTGCAACTGCGCAGTGAAAAATTTACTACGTGCTGTGCATAGCACTTCATCACGCAAAGGATTCTGTTGCACAGTGGATTTCGTCACACAATGGATTTCATCACGCAGTGAATTCTGTTGCGCAGTGGGATGCTGTCGCGCAGTGGATGTTGTCGCGCAGTGGGATGTTTTCTGCATAGGATGCTTTCACGCAGAGGATTTCTTGTGCACAGGCTACAGGTCATGTTGTGCAAATGATTGGTTTAGTGGTCAACTTTAAGATCACTTTCTAACCAAATGGAGAGGAATTTTGAAAATCTTGAGAGGTTTTTGTTGAGGACAAACCAAATAATAAAAAACTCTCTCAGATTTGCAACAGGTGGCATGGATTGGGAGATTCGAACGAATCTTTGAGATCTATTTTTCAACTTTCATGATTTCCTGTTTGAGACATGTTTGTGAAACACATATTCCGGCCAGATGGAGATGAATTTCAATAAACCAAGATATTTTTTTCTTTATAACGATATTAAATACAAAAACCTCTCTCAGTTTCTAAAAATAGTTTTTCATTAGTGATATAAGATGTCATATTTAACGCCTATTTTTCGAGTTTGCTGCACAATCCGCTGCGTTTTTTGTTGTAGGTTATTGTTGCATATCAGACTTGCTGTGAAGAGGTGACAAAGAATCCAACAATGAAAATGATGACTTATCAAAACCATAGGGTCGAATGTTGATCATGATCGATGATTGTTAAGAATATCTTGGTTACGATTATGATTTGGCAAAGTTGGATTTCCTATTTTTAGTAAATCCGTTGAAGTTATTGTTCTCTTTGAAAGAAACCGAATCCATGATTCTAGGAGAGAATATTTCGACCCTGGAAGCCAAGGGTGACATTAGTTTTCTATATATGGGGATCATTTTTATGTAAAACGGGTTGGTTGGCAAATTTTAGTATAGACAACGTCTAATGAATGTAATTCAAGTTCTTGTAGAATTTAATGCAAAAGTCCTGTAGCTTGATGTAAAGATTCTAATTGTAACAGTTGGATGTATTGTTTCTCTTTCTCTGTGTACGTACTTCCTATTTCCTTTATTCATATATTTTTCTGTCTATCTCAAAGTGAAATTTTGAACTTGTGTATTTGCTGCACAACGCCACTTGTTCGCGCCATTTAGACAAAACGTTTTCCTCTAAAGGTTAACTCTGAATCTATCCGCAACGGTGCTCCGATTTGCTTCCTGTGTTTTATATCTTCCACACATAACCTTTTAAACTAAATACTGTTGCTCGCTTAGCCTTTATCCTCTCAAGTTCAGTCACCGAGTCATTTGTTTCTATCTTTTTCTTGAATCGATTCCATAGCTCGAGTTCCTACTATCTTCTGCCAATGAAACCAGAACTTATTTTTCAAAGGTGTTAAATCTAGCCATTGTGTTCCTAAGTCATATCCTGCATAGAGACCGTGCCTTTTTCTGAGAGATCCCTCTCCAAATCCGAAAGGCTAGTTTCGGGTCTCAAAGCTGGTTGAAAAAGTTACCTTCGTCGTTTGTTTATCAACCGAACAGATTTACAGAGTGCTAACACTTCCTATTATGTTATATCTGGAATATTGCACAATTATTCATTGTGATAAAATGTATACAATTTTCATAAGTAACAATTCAGTGTTTTATAGTTGCACTAAACATATTGATATCAAATATCACTTTCTAAGAGATTGTGTAGCAAAAGAAGAATTTGAATTAAAGTTTTGTAAAACAAATGATCAAATTGTTGATATCTTCACCAAAGGACTACCAAGAGAGAAGTTTCATTACATGAGAAAGATGCTTGGAATCACCTCATTAAGCATTAAGGGGGGGAGTGTTGAATATAATGCTTAATTTCTATTATTGTAACTGTTGGTA
>JASDQU010104337.1:127567-141676 GCA_032191745.1 Picea mariana | reverse complement strand
AAGAATCACAACAAAAGAATCAAGATCTCAAGAATAACATTGATGAGGATTTATTAGAGAAAGATAAATAAATTTCTTGCTTAAGGAATCATAATCAAAGCTTGCTTGCACAAATAAATAAGTTGATAAATGAGAAGAAGACACAATAGAATCAAGAACAAATTGTTGATAAAGAAACACTAACAAGTATAGTTGAATCAATAACACTTACAAAATTCAAGGTCCATATTGTTGATAGGGGAACCCTCACAGATGCAACCAAAGATGAAAAACCAAGTGAATCTAATTAATATTTATTTATTGTTGATAAAGGCAAGCCATTGGTTGACAAAGTGACACTTATAGTTCCAATTATAATTGAAGATCCATCCATATCTACTAATGAAACTGTATCCTAACTCAAGGGTGTCAAGGCATCAATGGAACTAAATCATCAAGTCTTGATTTTCATAAATAAGAGAGGAGTTAAATTGCTAGACCTTATCATCACCCTAATCACAGGAACAAACAACATACCAACATCAAATAAGAAAAAACTCAATCACATTCATAGATATCAAGATGCCAATTCAATTGTTTCCAAAGTGGGCCTAATGGTTAAGAACATGTGTTTCCTCCTAAGAGTCACAAGTTCAAATCTAGAGGGGGGTAGGGTATGTATACCTCCATAGACTTTACTAGTCAAATCGTTGGGTGGAGGGGGTCCCTTGTCCCACAAACAAGAGGGTCTCATACACCAATTTGGTGTTTGGCTTGGTCGTGACCTTAAAAATAGATTATTATTATTATTATATTGGAAACCACAATCAAATAAGTACACATCAGATATTGCACAATACAACTCGTTGAAGAAATTAACCTAGGGTGGATCAAGTCGTCCACAATAAAAAAAATATTGTTTAGATATTCAAATATCTTATTGTCTTGTTTCCTTAACCAACAAAACATCTAGAGTAGAGAAATAAGTACAAGTGGGAACAAGGACGTAGCTTCTCTTAACTATCCATTGAGGACAAATCATTCTTCAAGGGGGAGTACAAGTATTATTATTATTATTATTATTTAAACCTTCAAGAATTGTAATCCTTCACCCTTTTAACCAATAAATAAATATTTATACCAAAGCTTTGGTAAATAATCACTCATATTATTCAAATACAAAATTCATTTTTATTTATCCTATATAGATTTCCTCCTCTCTCCTATTGGGACTACATGCTTTATTTTTAATAGACATATTGTTCGTTCGTAACAATAAGTAGGGTGAAAGCCCTATAGTTGTAAATAAAAGATCAAAAAGCAAGGAAAAAGGGGGAACATGAAGAATATTAAATTGTAGAATATAAAGAAAAGGTCAGAAAAAATAAAAAAGGGAGTTAAAGTTTAAAAACGGAAAAAATAGGGGTTATGAATTAAGAGTCAACTATGAAGAAAATATAATAAATAGAAATCAAAGAAAGGGGAAGACTTAATGGCTAAGTTGATGAATAGTGGGTTTCCAAGATTGGTTAAGTTTGTAGCCATCTTCCCAATTAAAATTATTATGGTGCTTTTCAATTTCTAGTGCTTCCCAAATTATACGAGGAGTAATAGGGTGTTGATGAAACAATTTTGGTTTGGTCTAAGAAAAATATGCGTTTAGAGTTGTGAGAGTGTTATGCAATAGTTGATTTGTAAATGTGGTTGTGGAAAGTATCCACTATATGTTCTTAAGGGTGTTCTTTGAAAGATCTGTCAGTTTGGCCAATGTATGATTTGTCACATGAGCATGGAATTTGGTTAACATTTTGGCCAAGCATATGGTCAGATTTATCTTTGTCAGTTCTAAATAAATGTTTAAGAGTTTTATAAGGTTTAAAAAGGGTTTTGATATTCTTTTTAGCCAAAATCTTTGAAATCTGGTGGGTGGTGCCCTAAATGTAGGGAAGAGAGTTGAGAGTGGAGAATTTTTAGATTTAGAATGGCGAGTGGAACGAAAAGCTTTATTAATTTGAGAGGTTGAGTACCCACTAGCCATAAGGGCCTTTGTAAGGTGGCATTTTTCTTTCTCTAGGAAATGGGAAGTAGAGATTTGATAAGCTCAAGTAACCAGAGTTTTTAGAACGATAGATTTTTAGGCTCGGTGATGGTGAGAATGGGCATGAAGATATCTATTCATGTGAGTTTTTTTCCTATAAACTTGGTGGGTAAGGGTGTCATTAGATTGACGATAAATGAGAACATCGAAAAACGGAAGAGAATTTTCTTTTTGGATTTCCATAGTAAATTAGATATGGGGAAAAATCCTATCAATATGGTTATAGAAAGAGATCAAGGAGGGGTGGTCATGAGGCTGGACAACAAAAGTATTGCCAACAAAACAAAACCAATATTTGGGCTTAAGATGAAAGTTATTTAAGGCTAAACCCTTACAATATTTCATAAAAATATTGGGAACAACTGAGGATAAGGAACATCCCATGTTTGTACCTTTGGTTAGTTCGGTTGAAGTAAGAAAATTTTCAATAAGGTTAAGAGTTTTAGGGTCGACCGGTTTTGGGATATGGTCAAGGGCTTATGGAACTAGAATTTTGGTGAATAGGTGATCCAAAAAGGATCCAACTCAAAACTCACAAAGGCAGCTCATAATGGCTTCAGCAGACAAAGAAAGAGAAAAAAATTAAAGTTCCCAAAACTCAGCGAAAATTGCATGATCCCGAAGAGCGCGTCACAAAATTTCTAATTGTGCAAACAACTTGTCAAACAGAGTTACGGTTTGAAAGATATTCACGGTCAAAGATGTGGTCAACTAGGATCAGTGAGCACGAGACACATCATCGTCCGTAAAGCTGATGTCAACAACCGACATGGCAGGGTGATGTCATCGTATGAATGATGATGTTAGCATGTCACGTAGCACCACCAAATGTTGCCACGTGTCACTCACCAGTGGACTTTTCAGGGGTCCATACAAACCAATAGGAAAGTGCCATGTGGCACCTCTAGGAGACCCACGTGGCACCACCTAGGGAGTGCCATGTGTCAGTATGGTGGTGACAGGGCAAGCCACATCAGCATGTGAGTAGGAGAATCAACAGGCGCCACATGGCCCAATCATGGGCCGACACGTGGAATCCCAAGAATGCCCAATGTTAGCCCGTGAATGAATTTTGTTTTAAAAAAAGAATTGGAGGGTCCGCCAAATCTGGCGGACCACACCAAATCTACAACAATCGTTAGCGGAGTTACTAGCGAATCGACAAACATAGTGACGATTTTAAACCATGGATAAACATATATGTAACCACTACCAAAAACGGAGTCCGGCGGGTTCAACCCCGGAACCTCTGCCCAAAACAAAGCCTTTAAAACTCCGCTCTAACCAACGCGCCAAGGGGTATGCCTCAATATATCCCCCTCATTTAATATTTAAGAATGCATTTCGAGCCAGATCCGAGGCAAGGTGTGTGACTGTACTGTACAATCTACAGATTTCGAGGTAGATGTTGTCATAATTGTTGGTGCAGGGGGCACAAAAATCGAGACAGGATTTCTCTTGGGCCTGGTAGTGCCAGAGTCGGATTAGAGCGTGGAGATAGTCATTTTTGGGTAATTCGACGCCACAAATCCAATGGTGATGTTTGTTCTCTGATCTGAGCATTATTTTTGCAGCTTGATTTCAAAATGAGGTATATTCATGTATTTGCCAAATTGTTTTGTTGAGTTAATAAAAGAGCCTACCCATTTGAAAGCAGGACCCGGAGACGTAGTCCACTAGGGATGAACTCTGTTATCAAGTTTTTGTGTTCAGATCTGATGCTTATGTCTCTTCATTTCTAAGTTTTCACTTCTTTAATGGTGCACATTAATTTATGCTCATTTAATACAATTCTTTATAAGTCACAATGAAAAGATCCTAGATCAATAGGGAGAGGACATCGAAATTGACCATGATGTCATTTTCATCAAGGTGAAGATGTTGAGTTTTTTGAATAAAATTAGAGGAATCATTAATAAAGGAGGGGTTTTTTCCAACAAATTACTATATCTTATCAGTAAGAAATTGAGAGAGGGCATAAGTGGGAGTTCTTACAACACTTACTATAGGTCTAAGAAGGATGTTTTTTTTTATGAATTTTAGGTTTCCCATAGATCCTACGGGTTTGAGGGTTGTGAGGAATAAGATATTTTTGGTTATTGAGGTCCAAGGATGATGATTTGGTGTTCTTGGTGGCTAAGCTAGTTATTGCATTGATTGGGTTCTTGGAGAGAGGTTTGTAGGAAGAAGATGAAAGAAGGTCATGAAGTTTAGATTCATAATTGAAAGTATTCACGACGACAACAACATTACCTTTATTGGCTTTTAAAATAATGATATCAGGGTGATCATTGAGGTGACAAATAGATTGAAATTCATCTTTTGATAGGTTTGGTTTAGGAGATTTAGAAAGGTGAATAATTCTACCACACTCTCGCTGAATTTCTTCTACTTCATGTGTTGGAAGATGATGTGTTAAGGATTTGATAGAGAAAAGAATATCTTTCACAGAAATGAAATGGGGAAGAAGGGAAAATTGAAGTCTTTTTTTAATAGTGTAATGAAAGATGGGTCTAAATCCATTAATGAAAGATTTATGACATTATCTAATTATCTAATTATCTAGTGAAAGATTACCTCATGCGCTAGAATGTTGTTTTCCATGATCTTCCTGCCCTCCAAGTAACTTGCTTGTTCCTGAAAGATAATGAACGGTAGGATGGTTTTGAGACGTTTGGCGATGACCTTCGTGATGAGCTTGTAGATCACATTGCAGAGTGCAATGGGTCTCAAATGATTTGGAGTGGTGACTTTGTTCTCTTTTGGAATGAGAGTGAGGAAAGTGGCATTGAGAGCCTGTAGGACCTGCCCTGAATTTCTGGATTCCTCTATGATCTCTCAGACCTCCTCTCGGATCATATCCCAGTAGTGGTGAAAAAAGTCTGTTGTGAAGCCGTCAGTTCCTAGGGCTTTTCCCACCGGGGTGTCCTTGAGGGCTTGATCAACCTCTTCCTAGGTGATTGGGCGCATCAGAGCCTCATTTTGTTCTTTAGTAACCTCCTTTGGAATGTGCTTGATGATGGATTCTATAGCTTGAGTGCGATCTGTTGGGGGTTTTGAAAGAAGGTGCATGTAATTGAGAAGTTCTTGCTCAATGTCTGTGTGTTTTCGTATTTCCATACCTTGATATGATACAAGATGAGTGATGTGATTAGTATGACAACGTTGAAGCATTGATCTGTGGAAGAATTTAGTGTTTCTTTTCCCCTATTTGAGCCATTGGATGCGTGATTTTTTCCTGCAGAGAATTTCTTCCTATGCTCGTCTCTTTGCCAATTGTTTATTGAGGGTGGAATCTTGGTCCTTTAGGGAATCAGTGAAACCTTGATGTCTGATCTGTTGTTAGAGGTCTTGAATTTGCTGGTTTAGGATTTCTTGAGATTGGAAGATGTTACCAAAAGTGGATTTGTTCCAAGTCTTTAGACGTTGCTTAAGATTTTTTAACTTTTGCTGGAATTGTACATAGGAGTACCTTTTGTGATTGTCACTTCCTTCTACCAGAGGCTAATGTTTGCTTAAAAGTTTGGGTGTGTCAATAAGAATTTCTCAAAGCGAAAGGGCTTCTTTCCTGGGCTACCACTGATGTTCATCGTAAGTAGTATCAACCAGTGATTTGATCATGGAGTATCAATCACAATGGCTTGCCAAGTGAGACCCTCCAGTATGAAGGGTTCAAAGATTAGGAAGCGGTCTAGTCGGTAAGAGACATATTGTGCCCCCAATTGTCTATTAGACCAAGTGAAGAGTCTTTTGTTCATTTCTACATCGATGAGGTCCAACATGATGATGGTTTTGTGGAACTGTTTGCTATCACTACTCAATGAGCGAGTTCCCCCCTTTTTCTCCTCCAATCCAGTTATCATGTTGAAGTCTCCCCCTAGTATCCAACGTCGATTGCTGATGTGGTTGGTGATCTATTCCAGATGATGGAGGAAGGCTTCCTTGTCTCCCTCGGTTGTTGGGCCGTAGACATTTGAGACGTAGCCTGGCTTGTTCGAACTGATGATTCTGAAGGAGGTTGTGATAGTCCATTTGGAGGTAAAGAAACCTTCCATGAGAATAGTGGTTGGGTTCCAAAGTATGGCTAGACCCCCTGATGTACCTTTTGCGTCTACTTCTACTATTTTTGCTTGCTTCCATCATTTTGTGAGTATTTGAGTGGCTTCATCCCCCACACATTTTGTTTCCTGCAGAAGAAGAATATTTGGTTGTTCCTTCATTATCCTTTCCTGGAGCAAGCATTGCTTACTTCATGCATTGAGGCCCCTAATGTTCCAGGATAGCATCTTCATGATGAGGGTGAGGGTTGGAGAGGAGGAAAGTTGTCTGAGATCAGGTGGATCTGGCCATAGTTCACCATGAAGTTTCCTACATCTTGAATGAGCTGGTGCTTTGGTTTTCTACCCCTTTTCTTCTCTTCTTTGGTGGGTTTATGATGGTATTTCGAGTGCCCTCTTTGGATTCCCAGACTCGAGTTGGCTCGGGCCGATCCCACCACTGTGGAATTAAGAAAGACTTTATGTAACTGATCCTGAGGGATGGTGTATAACTCTTGTTTACGATAGGCTTGTTCTAGGTGTACCAGATCTATTCATGCCAGTTCCTGATCCTCCATATCTATGTCAGGGTCTCCTATTTCCAGTCCTAGATTCGCGGGGAGGGAGGTTTTCGAGGTGGGGATTTGAGGATTTGCGGGATTAAGTGGGATAGTTCTTGGGTTATCTTTAGATTGCTCTGAGGGTGTTGGATTTGGCAGGGGGGCGGAGGGGTTGGTGGGATTTTCTAGGATTTTCAGGAGGGCTTCGAAGGAGTTACTAGTTGAGGGTCCAGAGGGGTCCAAAGGGGGCCGGAGGAGGTGCTTTTCTGGTTGTTTTCCTGCGGCGACCCATGACTTGGGTGTAATCGTCCTTGTTTTTATTAGGATCCTCGGGGTTTTTTTTGTTAGGGTTATTAAGGGGGCACTCATGGAAGAGATGGCCATGTTCGTGACACTTCCGGCAGTGGAAGGGAATATGCTCGTAGTTCAAGGTTTGTGACCATTCTTCGTCCTAGTAGTTTAAGGTTATGACTCCAGGTAGGGGTTTGGAGATATTTAAATAGACACAAATACAAACATAAGCAGTGTACCTTCATTGTTTTGTGGCTTCAGAGGCTTTGACGTAGATGCCAATCGTATTACCAATGTTTGCTAGTATTTACTCCAGCCAAAATTCCTGAGGTAAGGAGTAGAGTCGCAACCAAATTGGTGTGTGCGTGAAGTCTTCCTTCTCTGGACTGAACTTTTTCATCCATAAACGGAGGAAAAGTCTTGTCGAGTTATAAAAGTAAGGGCCTCCTTCAAAAATGGTGTTTTTGTCTTCTAGGTTGTGTAGGATGATGGTGAAGAAGCCTTTGGAACTGAGATGAAGGTCGCAATGACCTTTGGGCTTCCACCAATGTTGAATCCACTTCACTAGATCTTTCTCTGATGGCCATAGGCCCAAAAACTTTCCCACCAGGGTGAAATCTTTCATGTGTTGCTTCTGATCTTCTATTCTTGGTGATTTGATAACATATTTGGGAGCAATAGGATCCTGTGGGATGCATTTACCAGGTTCCCAAGTGTGAGCTGCTTTTGGATGGTTTGTTTCAGGGTCTATCTCCATGGGTTTTTCCTTCGGTAGATCATCCTCCCAAAGAGTATTTCTCAGTTCCGCTGTAAGTTCAAAGGGCGACCTTTTGAAGTGTTTGCTGCCCAGCTCAGGGGTGGTGATCGTGTTGTAAGAGGGGCCAGGAGGCCCCCCTTCCTCGGCTTCCATGGTCGCGAAAGGTACTCAGGGCAACGCTCACATAGGGGCTCAAGGTGGAAACCCTAGCAGAGCGAAAAAGTACTTACGACTACTTCTAGCGCAGTTTCTTATATATCTAATATAAGGGTGCCTCAATTTCATTATTAAATTATATTAATCTTCTCCATTTCCTTTATATTCATTATTTCATTATCTTCCTTATAATCATTATCTAATTATATTACATTATTATATTATAACACTAATTGATAGCCTATACCATCAACTTTTCCTTGTTGTGTCTAATCCAAACATGTCAATCCTTCATTATCTTAGATATTATTAATATTATTATTAATCATTTTCAACCTTTTTAAAACTTTTTCCTTGTTATGTCTAATCCAAACATGTCAATCCTTCATTATCTTAGGTATTATTAATATTATTATTAATCATTTTCAACCCTTTTAAAACTTTTTCTTCCTTCATTATGTCTAATCCAAACATGTGACTCCTTCATTATGTTATATATTATTAATATATTTTTTTTTAAAATAAAAAAGGTGTAGTACCTGCTATATTATATTATCTCAAAACTTTGACAAAGTAAACAGCTTCATAGCTACAGTCACCAAAAAATGATGCCGGTAACCGGAAACCAGCATTATTGGGAAACATCTAGCAGTTATACAGTAATACATTAAGAAAAGAGACATCTRTCCTTCCCGTAGGAAACCAGGACAGATGCCAGTGGTCCAGATAAACCTATAGCAATTACACATAAAGACAAAAAACCTGGAAAACAGGGCAGCCTAGTCACCCGGTGACGTGTCGCTCCCACCAGTTCCCGTCGAAATGGCAAAAGTCTGCATGCACAGGGGGCACTTACGCTGAGCTGGGGCCCCAGAGAGCGCATCGAGGAGAAAATCTATACGTTGGGCCATGATGAGAGCCCTGTGTTCCAAGTCCACAATGTGGCTACGGAGCTCGAACACCAAGGCCAGGTGTTCATCGTTGAGGAGGGGACCATGCGTTCCGCCACCCAGGACACTAGGAGGAGCAGTCTTCCGATCCACAGCTTCACCAATGCCAACCGCTAGCTTCCTCTGTACCGTTACCGTCTCTACTTTCACCATCTTCTCAGCATCTGTGACTTGCAGGTCACCCATCCATGGAATTTCTTCCACCATGCAGCCAGGAAGGTCGTCGTCCTTAGCCGGGGCGCTCTTGTTGTCCTGCCTGCTGAGCGTCTCCATGGCGCTTGGCTTCTCATTGCACGGCAGGTCCCCCATTGACGGGTCCTCCTCCACAACACAACCTGAAAACAAATCCGCTGGCTCGTTCTCCTTCTCAGTCCTGCTGCAGCTAGCTCCTTGTTCGACAATGGTGTTGAGCATCGCCCTCCTCTCAACCCTTGCCTTCTTCCTAAGGATGGAAGAGGCCAGAGCCAAGGTCCGTTCAAGCTCCTCCTCCTGGCGCCTCTGCGCTTTGTGCGCTTCCCAGGCAGAACCCTGACGAGGTTTTCCTCGTCTCCTGACCATTATACCTAAGCAAATGCCTGTCAAATGCAGAGCTGGGTTAGAAGAGAACCAACTCGAGAGCGGCTGCGAGTGCTGAGCGCAGGCAAGCCAACTCTGTTGAGACCCACAGAGAAGCCACCAGCCCTGGAAAATCTCCCCAGAATGCAGATAGAAGGCGGTAAGTAACCTTGTCGTTGCCGCACCAGGAGCCTTCCTCCATTGCTCGGGTTCAAAGTAAAAACCATAATCAAACTGCCTAATCCTCCATCCATCCATAATAGCTATGAATTCTTGTGCGCCTGGGAGGTTAATTGTCGCGCGAGAGAGGAGTACCTCCTTCGCCTGTCCTCTGCTATGGCCGTCCATCAGCGTTAAATGTCGCGCGAGGGTGGCGGTCATCAGCTATTAAACCAGCGTTGAGTGCGAGTCTGGGTGGCATTTCTTCTCTGCCGCGTGTCACCCCATCCGGGGGTTATATATTATTAATATTATTAGTAATCATCTCCAACATTTGTAAATCTCTTCATTATTAACGACTAATTTGATTTCATGGTATTTGTATTTTAGCCATTAATTAATTTTTCAACTTGAATATTGACTTGGTTAATTAATTATTTATTTAATTTCAACTATTAGTTTAATTCACCTTCCAATCCAAATATTTAAATACAAAACCTAGACACTAGTTTTCTACATATGAACTTTGAATATCCACTCAAATGTTGAACCTTTTGAAAACTACATACACAATGTTTATAAAAAATATACTCTACATAGTATGTAAGACAAATTTAATCCCCATAAACTAAATGTGCTACCTTCTACCTTAATTTCATTAACATAATACAATATTCCTCACCATGTCATTAACAATGTAAATACGGTGTAATCACAACAATCTAATTTTAAGCACAAGCATTAAAATAATAAGTACTAAGTATATGAAAAAGTCTTGTACACACGTGTATAAATCTTTAAATCCTCCATAACCAAGGAAATGTACCTAACTAGAAATGACTTCAATTCTCCAAAAAATAGTTCCAGTCTTCTCCACAATTGCAACCTCTGCCCTATTGAACTAGGATGTGCTAACTATACACTAATTTTTTCTAAAACTATTTGAAATTAGGACATAGGCAGGATGTGCCACATCCACTAAAACTATTTGGAATTCAAACACAATTCAAATGGAAACTAATTTGAATTGAACCGTTGCTTGAGTTTTCTGAGCGAGACAACGAGTGTGTTTTTTTCTGACAGAAGTGTGCTTTTTCTGAGTTTTCTGACAATGAGTAAGCTTTTTTGGATGGGGAGTACTGACCATTAGATCGTAACTGTCAATTATCCAGCGGCACCAGATTGATCCACGTTTCGAAAATCCATAAGTGGAAATTTAGCGATACTCTATTGCTTGGTCGACTTAACTTCTTGTTTGTTTCTGGGTTTACAGAGATTTTATAGGGTTATAAGATCTGTGGAAAGAGGCCGCAATTCCAAATCAATACGGAGAAGATTCTCCTTACGGAGAACGGCGAGCATGGAGAGAACGATGAACACCCGGGCCCTCGGTAACAGTGCCATGTCCTATAAGACTATGGAGATTAACCCAGGCAATAATGGATGAATGAAAATGAGAGCAGAGGCAGAAAAGCATGACAAATAAATCGGTGAAGGATCCCAACATATTTGTTGTCAAAATCCTCATGATGCTCAAGCTCGACGAAAACGTATATATATATCAATAGATATCGGAAGATCCGATCCGAACAGATCAAAGCGGAGTCAAAAGGAAGATCAGGGAGGTTGGAAAATCTGATCCGAACAGATCAAGTCGGACCTGAAGGGAAGATCGCTGACGGTTTTGGACTGACAGAGGTACATGACTGGCTCATGATGTGGTTTTAGTCTGGTTTTTAATTGCATATACACAAAAATGAGTACAAGTAGATACAATTAATCGCTGAAAAATTTGCTCTGTTCAGCAGGGAAATTGGCCACGATCTTGATTCTGCTCTCTCTCTCAGGCAGTGTGTTGTGTTGTGGAGAGCTCCGTCCATGTGCTGTGTACTGTTGTCTATTTGTGCCTGTGTGCTGTTTGCAGTATGTTCATGTTGTGTATGTTTGTCCTGTGTATGTTTGTCACATGTTCATGTTGTGTATGTTTGTGGGTCTGTGATAACTGTTGTGTATGTTTGTGGGTCTGTGATAACTGAGAGAGAGAAGAGGCAACCATGGCAGAATGGATTTTGATGATGGGCCAGCATGATGAGTAGATGATGCCTTCAGGGTGAGTGTCTAAGGCTGAAAAGAATCGGTATTCGGTATTAATGGGTTGAATCTTCAATTTGTTTATCACTTTTCAWATTCTGATGGGTTTCGTTTTTTTTTTGGTTAAGCAGAGCTAACAACTGCCTCACAGCCCATCAATGAGGACGGTATTCATGTGCAGATTCTTCATTTTTTGGGGCGGGCAGGGCAGGAAGGCAGGCAAGCACAGGGTCACGGACAAGAGAATATGTGGGTAGTAGCAGCTTTGCAGTCTTGAGGAAGACATGAGATTTTATGACGAGCCTGGACTTCAAATTGCGGTCCATTAGGCCTGCTTTCCGGATTAGATGGCAACCGACCCACTAGGTAATTGGAGTCATATGTCCACCAAACTTAAAAGAGTGTGATTTCTGGGGTTTAAATGCAGACAACCCGTCATTTTACATATTGCCTCAGGCGTAAAGTTAAGCCCAGTTTGGGATTATTCGGGTTGAGGAGATTCCTATTATTTTAGAAGTATTATAAGGCCTGACATTAATTCGTCTCTTTAAAACTATATTATTATTATTAATACAATTAGTTGAAATTAGGGTGGAAAGGTTTCAAGTGGCATCCAGCCTGCTGCCTACTCCCCCCTTATAAGTAAGGAGTACTAGAGGAGGGAGGGAGGTTGCCTGGCCTGTTATCTATATTCAGGGAGGTTGCCTGGCCTGGCCTGTTATCTATATTCTGCTTGGATTGGATTATCATGTATGCATTTCATTACAGTTTCTGTGGGCACGAGTGGTTGAAGCTGTCAGCATGATCTGGTTAGTTATTCATGATACTCATGACCAGACAGGCTCATCTGGATCTTGCAGAACTAACAACTGCCGCACAGCCCACCAATGAGAACGGTATTCATGTGTTGATTCTTCATTTTTGGGGTTTTTTTATATAGCTTTTTCAATTCTGATGGGTTCAATTTTTTGGACTGGTTCTCTTACAGAATACTCTTTTGACACCTTTCTCCAGGTTGCAACTGTCCAAGGCCTTTCAGGGACTGGTTCTCTTTGCCTCGGTGCTGCCTTTATTAAAGATATTTTCCTGGAATACAAGTATTGATTTCCTCTGCAACTTGGGGTAAGTCAAAGATTCTCGGTGAGATGCTGAACTCTGAGTGATGTATTTGGAGTTGCCATGCATATCTTACAGAACATAATTTTATGCAAAGTAATATTCCATCTGTAGAAAGCTTTTTGATTCTGGAATCTGGATTGATTTTGACCAGCAAATCTGGATTGACTTTGACCAGGAAATCACAACATTTTCAATGATGCCGGGTTCCTTGGTCGAAATATCTTTACTATGATCCTAAAACTGTGGGACTAGACTTTGAAGGGACAAACATTAAGGTAAGATATTTTTTTTTACCCTGGGTCTTTTCACAGAATTAGATGTTAGGTATATGTATTGTTAATTATTTGTTTATTCAAAAGCAATGAAGTATAAAAACAAAAGAAAAATGAAAAAGATCTCATATTATTCAAGAGGATACTTGATTAAATTTGCATGGAGGAGACCCTGCAGCTGATTACTGCATCCTGCTGCCTTCACCTTCCCAAACATTTGCATGGAGGAGACCCTGCAGAGACCCTGCAGCTGATTAGTGCATCCTGCTACCTTCACCTTCCCAAACATTTGCATGGAGGAGACCTTGCAGCTGATTACTGCATCCTGCTACCTTCACCTTCCCAAACATTTTCCTAGCCACTTGATGTCCTTCAATGTAGTAGTTTTCAAGGGTCCCTTGGCTAGTTATTGCTTTAGGTCCAAGCCTGGATAGGCCTCTTGGTTTCATATGAATGCCAAGTAACCTTAGCGCATAATGAGTACCTTTGAAGAGTTTCTAGTTAAAACAATATTTATTCTAGTTATGTTCTTGTCTACTGGCACATATATAGCCCATGATAACTGATTAGAGACTTTTGTGTAGGAGCATTAAGATTTTTAACAATTAGAAGAGGAAAGAGTCCCTCTAAATATAACAATGATTATTGCAAATGTAAATTTTAAAATTGGAAACACAGCCAATGCAATGCTACATTAGATATTCCATGGGCCTTATACATTTCCCCTAGTACTGATTGACCTATTGCTTCAAACAACTCTTGCAGGCTCAAAATCTCCACACATTTCACAATCCCTTAAGAACTCCTACAGTGTTGGTGGAGTATTGATTGACCTACTGCTTCAAACAACTCTTGCAGGCTCAAAATCTCCACACATTTCACAATCCCTTAAGAACTCCTACAGGGTCGATAGAGTACTGATTGACCTACTGCTTCAAACAACTCTTGCAGGCTCAAAATCTCCACACATTTCACAATCCCTTAAGAACTCCTACAGGATCGGTGGAAACTCCAGTTAGAATTTATGCATAAACAACAATTCATACAAAATAAGCCAACGAATAAAATAGCAAAACTTTCACTTG
>JASDQU010104337.1:94482-108955 GCA_032191745.1 Picea mariana | reverse complement strand
GATGATGATGATGATGATGATGATGATGATGATGATGATTAACGTCCACTAAGACCTAATTGGTCTATCGGACCTTAAGAGGATAAGTGATTACTTGTGATTCTTTAGAATTTTGTTTATGTGCTTGAAAAGCATTAAGAGAAGGTTTCCAAGATCACCATACTTTTGTTGAGTTAAGAGGTTAGGAAGGTTGGTAGTATGATCAATATTTTGAAAATGAGATCTAATATGGGTATAGGCTGGACAATCTAAGAGAAAGTGTTTTTCATCTTCAACCTTCTTAGTGTCACAAAGGTGACACATTCTTTCATCCCATGGCGTTTTAGGAATTTGACCAACGCCCAGTTTCACTATGGAGCTTGTAAGAATTTGTTCTTATCTTAGCAATGCTTATTTTTTTCTTTACACTTGGCAAAACAGATAGATAATTTTGATCTTCTAGATTAGGGTAAAATACTATGAAGTTTTTGTAGACTCAAAGTAACCCTGATGAAGTTTAATGACGAGAATAATAGTAAACTTTCAAGATTGGCTAATATTATAGTTATCATCTCGATTAAAATTATTAGAATGTTTTTCAATTTCAATTTCAGTCGCTTTTTGAATGATATGAGAGGAATGATAGGGTGTAGAAGCAAGAATTTTTGTTTGGTCAAAGAAAATGAGATCCTTAGAATTGTAGGAGAGTTCAACAATAACTGACTTAAAAATATGGTTGTGGAATGTGTCAACTATAGTAAGCGTTATACGAGTACCGACTCATGCCCTGCACCGACTCATGCCCTAACTCACTTTCTTGTTGATAAAATTCATTCATTTATTGGAAAAACTCTGTCATTTATTAAAGGTTCCTCTGATTTTATTCAAAAAACTTAGCATCATCACCTTGATGAACAAGACATCATAGTTAATTTTGATGTTGTGTCCTTATCACCAAACTTCATCTTCTTGAATCCCTTGAACTTATCTCTAACCTTGTGGACTCAGAAACTCTTAACCTAATTGAAATATGCCTCACCGCGACTTTCTTCAATTTTAAAGGGACATGTTATAAACAAATGGAAGGTATAGCCATGGGGTCCTAAGCCTTATCCCCAGTGGTTGTCAATATTTTTATGGAACATTTCAAAGCTTTATCCTTTAACAATTTTCATATTAATCCCAAATGTTGGTTTCAATTTGTTGATGATATCTTCATCATTTGGCCCCATGGCCATCCCTCTTTGACCTCTTTCCTTAACCATCTTAACAACAACTCGTCTCATATCCTATTTACTATGGAAATCCAAAATGAAAACTCTCTCCCCTCTTTGAATGTTCTCAATGCTCATCTTCTCGATGGCACCCTTACCCACCAAGTTTATAGGAAAAAGTCTCACACCAATTGGTACCTTCATGCCCATTCTCACCATCTATCACGTTTTAAAAACTTTGGTAATTTGAGTTATTCGAACCTTTTCTCCTCATTTCCTTGAAAAAAAATAATCCTTCTTACAAAGGCCCTTGTTGCCAATGGTTATTCAACCTCTCAAATCAACAAGGCCTTTTGCTCCACCCACCATTCTAATTCTAATTATCCTTCTTCTTCCCCTCCCTTGGATTTTATTTCTCTTCCCTACATCAAGAGTACTCCACATCATATTTTTAAGATATTGACCCAAAATAATATCAAAACCCTCTTTAAACCCTATAATAAAACCCTTAAACAATTATTTAGAATTAGCTAAGGATAAATCAACCCCATGAACATATAGTTGACACATTCCACAACTACATGTTTAAGTCATCTATCATTAAACACTCCTACAAATCTAATTTGCTTTGACCAAACCAAAATTCTTGCTTTTGTACCCTATCATTCCTCTAGTATCATTTATAAAGTGTTGGAATTTCAAAAACTTCCCAATAATTTTAATGGGAATGATGGCTACAAGCTTAATCAATCTTGGAAGCCTACTATTCATTCTCTTTGTATTATTTCTCCTCCTTTTACTCCTTTTCTCCTTTTACCCAACACCTCCTTTTTCCATTTTGACATGGATTTTTTTTTAATTTTAATATTATAAATTTAAATTTTTTTATTAAATTGAATTTTCTTTATTTATTTCTTCTTTCACATTTCTATCCTTACCTTATTATAAATATAAAAAAAATTGAATTTATTTATTCACCATTAACATATAATATACAATTTATTTCTTCCTTCACATTTCTATTCTTATCTTATTAAGAATATAACAAAAAAAAATTGAATTTATTTATTCACAGTAAATATATAATATACAATTTATTTTTAGAAAGTCTATGCATCATTATGAGTGTTCTTACCTTATTATAAATATAAAAAATATTGAATTTATTTATTCACCGTTAACATATAATATACAATTTATTTCTTCCTTCACATTTCTATTCTTATTTTATTATAAATATAAAAAAAAATAAAAATAAAATGAATTTATTTAATGACAGTAAACATATACTATATAATTTATTTTTAGAAGGTCTCTTCACATTTCTATTCTTATTTTATTATAAATATAAAAATAAATAAATAAAAAATGAATTTATTTAATGACAGTAAACATATACTATATAATTTATTTTTAAAAGGTCTATACATCATTATGAGTGTGAAAACATATAAATATAAATTCAAATTTTATATTTTTATTTGCAAATGTTTTAAGTGATTTTATAAACTTATATATATAATTGAAAAAAATTGAGAATACAACACGCATTAAAAAAAAATCAATTCAAGTTGAGATGTGAAACATGAAAATGAAAGAAAATAGAGTAAGGTATGACGGGATGAAACACTATGAAATGAAGAGATAGATACTAGGTAATGTTTTTTCCTATGGCCTTATAATGTATAACATACTCACAAATAAGGAATATATCACATTTCACAATAATCCAATGAGAGGTACAATAAGGATGGGTAAAAAAATGATGTAGAATAATTTAGTGAGAAGTACAATAGTATAATAAGGATGGGTAAAAAAATGATGTAGAATAATTTAGTGAGAAGTATAATAAGGTTGAGTAAGAAAATTACAGAGAAAAGATTCAAATGGACTTTGGATGTATGTTGGACATTGAATATAGTGCACCATTAATTTGTCATTACACCATTAATTTTAGTTATTATAATTTCTTACTTTAATCTTTTAAAAAATATCATACAATTGGCAAATCTTATTGTTCCATATAATCATTTGATCTAGTGAATAATTTAATAACATTTTATCAAACAAAACATAAAATTGTGAATCAAGTTACGTGTTGCATTATATGGTGTGCCTAATGGTTAAGATCGTGTGGTTCCTCCTAAAAGATCACAAGTTCAAATCCAAAGGGGGTAGGCTTTATTATTATTATTATTAAGATCTTCCCTTTTAATGTTATAATATTTAGTGAATGTAAAAACATTAATAAAGTTAGTGTCATTTGATGTGAAACCTTAAAATTAGATTATTATTATTATTATTATTATTATTATTATTATGAATGAATATTTCCCTTTTATTGTTCTAATTATTATTATTATGAATGAATATTTTCCCTTTTAATGTTCTAATGTTTAGTGAACGTAAAAACATTAATAAAGTTAGTGTCATTTGATGTGAAACCTTAAAATTAGATTATTATTATTATGAATGAATATTTTCCCTTTTAATGTTCTAATGTCCATTCATAATCCAGATCTCCTTCCAAGCCTAGATCACTCGTTGTAAGCCAATCCTTGGAGTTGGAGGCATTTATCAAGGAAGTGTGTGAAATATGTTCCAAGGAGAATATCTGGAGATCGCTCAAATTTCGAACCAGGGCGGATGATAGTTTGAACCCGTGATCACAACCAATGAACGAGTCTTGTTCTACCTGAACCTTGAAACCATTCTCAACTGACCAGGCCAACCAATTTTTAACAATGGGCAAGGATCCCATAAGACTTTTCCAGAATTTGGAAACAACAGGGAACTTGTTGTTTTCATTACACAACCAGAACACAACATCAACACCTTTTAAGTTTTTTTTGTGCAAGACCTTGCTCCACAGTCCTTTACCAAATAGGGCCCTCCAAAAGGATTTTATAGCTAATGCTTTGGAAAATCTTCTTATGTTCTGTATACCCCAACCTCCCAAAGACTTTGGTCTGGAAATCAGCCCCCAATTAACTAAATGGAGTTATGTGGATTTTTTGGCACCTTTCCAAAGGAAACTAGAGAAAATTTGACTGAGCTTGTGTAAAATATTCATTGTCACCTTTGTTGAACAGAGCCAATATAAATGCATGTTTTGAAGTACTGAGTTTACAAGAACCAGCCAGCCTCCCAAAGATAACCATCCACTAGTCCAGTGATTGATTTTCTTTTCTACTTTATGGAGTAGCCAAATCCAATCATCAACTCCGTAATCATTTGGATTCAATAAATAGCCATGATATTTCATCCCGTGGTCTAATTGATCCAGGTGGATATTGGTTGCCACCCACCTATTCCAACTAGCTCCTCTTGACAATTTTTAGTTCAACACATTCTTCTATACTTCTTTGTAATTGTGGGTTCTACACTTCTGGGGTTGTCTGAAGCCCTACACATCTTCTAGGTGGATACCGGTGGCCTCCCACCTAATCCAATTGGCTTATTTTGTATGTTTTCATGTTAGCACATCTTGTTGTACTTCCAAGGCTGTTTTGGGGCCCTAAACAGTTTGTTTTGGCTCGCCACAGTCAAATTGTAGATAGAGTCATATTTTTATGGCATAATGTGTATTTCTCGAAAAGACCTTTCCAACGGGATATCACACACCTAAAACAGAGGTCGTATGAAAAATTTACGACCCCAAGAAGTTGAGGTACCAACTTACCCATAGGGAGCCACATAACTTTTGGTGTTTCATCTCCTAGGGTTAGGTTTTTAGATGTCTAGGGTTTTGACATTCATGAGTAATGTTAAAAAGGCTTCTTGAGCGTCATTGTAATCATTTTCCTTAGACAGATGCACGTAGTAGCCACATCTCTTCTCAGAGATAGCTACAACCATTCAAGCAAGTGTTTCAGTTCTACAGTTTTATAGTTTTAGCCTATTTCATTTATTCAATAGAAGATATTGTTCATTGAATATCTATGTTGTTATTCATATCTCTATGTTTATTGTATTTAGTCTGTTAATCAGTTCGTTACGCTCCTAAATCCTGATCAGTGGTATCAGAGCGGTATGCTCTTCATTTATTTTTCTTCATGCATGTCCCTGACAAGATCTAGGTACAAGAAGTTGGGACTCGAACCAATCGAGCCTTTGCAACATCAGTCGCACCGACCTTGACAATAACCCATGGAGGACGAAAATAAAGATGTTGGAGCAGAAGATCCTTTTAAAATGTTGATCGAGGAATCCCTTGTAAGACAAAGGAACTAAATGATGGACAACTTTGCACAGATCCTTCGATGGTTGCCCGTAGGAGAAGCATCTTCATCAAGCGGCCATGTAATCCTCTTCAAGGTACATGTAAATTTTGATATTCCATTATTTGAAGGACTAATAGATGCAGATGTTGTAGATAAATGGTTGAATCTGCTCGAAGGGTATTTTTCGGTCCACAATTTTTCGATAGCGAAAATATTACTTTTGCACTCCTCAAGGTCGTCCCCCATGTTAAGGACTGGTGGGATACTTACTTTGAGCAAAGGTCCATAGAGGAATATGTAATATTTGTGGTTTCCCCTACATGGGATTCCTTCTAGGATGCCATTAAAGAACAATACTACCCTTTTGGAAGCTATGAGGACCAGTACACCAGATGGACCACCCTGCATTAGGAAAGGGACCAGACAGTACAATATTTCACCAATATGTTTCATACCCTGCGCACCAAATTGGGTATCAAAGACTATAAGAGACATATGGTGCTCAAATACCACGGTTGTTTGCATAGATACATTCAAACAAAAATGGACTTTCTGGACATTGCCTCATTGGGTATGTCTTATAGATATGCTGTCAAGATCGAGCATAAATTTAAGAAAAAGAGGTGATCGTTTGGATATGTAAACTCCTCACAACTAAAGTAGGGAAAAGACAACCCCAAACCACACAACAAGGGACATATAAAATATGGCCACTCTCAAGACAACCAGTCCAAGCCACAACACAAGAAGGGCAATGAGAAGACGAAGAAGGACACGAGAAAATGGTGTGATTACCATAAAATCCCTTGGCACAACACTGAAGAATGTTGCTCCAAGTAGTCACTTGTGGCCAAGCTGAAAGCTTCTGAGTCAGAGGTCGATTATGAATTTGAATCAAATCCAGAAGGAGGGAAGCAGATTATCGATGTTGAACCCAGTGCCACTGTCCCTACCACCAAAGTCCAACCAAGCGAACCAGAAGAATCAAAGGAAGGGGAACACCTCTTTCACTCATAGATGTGGGTAAAGGGGGCTCCGCTTCATTTCCTTGTCGATAGCGGAAGTCAGAAGAACCTGATCTCAACAGAGCTTGTCAAGTGGCTGGACCTACCGACGAGACCGCACCCGCAACCCTACACCATCGACTGGCTTCACCAAGGAAGAGATCTTCGTGTCAGCCAATAACGTCGTCTACCCTATGGCATCAAGCCTTTCAAAGATGAGGTATTGTATGATATTTCTCCCCTTGAAGTTTTTGATGTTCTTTTAGGACAACCATATTTGTGGAAGCTTCATGTTGTGTATGAATAGTCTAGACCCCATAGTGTTATTATTACTTTGGGTAGACAATTGTACAGGATACCAGAGGTAGTGTCGCCTACCGCTATTTCTTTAATCTTTGTTAAGAAATGCAGTAAAGTCATTTCATAGACCGGGAAGTTCGTCTTCTTTGTGATCCATGCTCACAGTAAGCAGAAGGTCACTGCCAAATCTGTGGCCTCTACACAGAACCTCTCTTTGTAGCAGAAGAAAGTGGACGGGATCGTGGAAGAGTACAGAGAGATATTCCCCTCCTCCACCGGGGTACCAGCACACTGCCAAGTTAAGCATCCAATTGATCTCACCCCCGGTGCACCTCTACCTAATGGACCAGTCTATCGTCACTCGCTAATGGAAAATGATAAAATCAAGCATCATATCCAAGAGCTTCTTCAAAAGGGGCACATCAGACCCAAATCCTCCCCTTGCGGCAACCCGATTGTACTGGTGCAGAAGAAGGACGAGACCTAGCAAGTCTGCATTGATTACAGAGCATTAAACAAAATCACAGTCAGAAACCGATACCCAATTCTTGGGATTGATGACCTTCTTGACCAACTCAAGGGGGGAAAGTTTTTCAACAAGATTGACCTAAATTCTGGTTACCACCAGGTTCCCATCGAACCAACTGATGTAGGGAAGACAACTTTCAAATCTAAAGAATGTCTCTTTGAATGGTTGGTCATGCCCTTTGGCTTAACAAATGCACCAACCACTTTTATGAGGTTGATGGATGATGTATTGAGACCTTTCAACAACTCTTTTGTGGTGGTATATTTGGATGACATCCTCATCTTCAACAAAACTTGGGAGGAGCACATGCGGCATATTCAATAGGTTTTGAGCACTCTGCGACAACATAAGTTATATGCTAACTTGGAAAAATTCTCCTTTGGCATGAATAAGGTCCAATACTTGGGCTACATTGTTGATGAGCATGGGATACATGTTGATCCAGCTAATATCCAAGTCATCCGTGATTGGACAACCCCGACCACACTAATCGAGCTTCAGAGCTTCTTGGGACTGACCAACTTCTATCGACGGTTCGTGTTGGGATTCTCCCATATTGCATGGGCCCTCATCCAAGTGACAGAGGGTGGTGGCAGGGAAACATTCATGTAGGGGAAGGAACAACAACGAGCATTTGATGATCTAAAGCATCACTTGTGCTCCGCTCTAATACTCTCCTTTCCCGATCTGCAACAATCGTTCGAGATTGAGACCGATGCATCTGACTATGGTGTAGGCGCAGTTCTCACCCAACACAGTCATTCGGTGGCATACCATAGTGAGACACTCTCATATACTGTCCGAAAATACCCCACCTATGACAAGGAAATGTATTCAATTGTACAAGCCTGTCGTCAATGAAAACATTACATTCTGTGAAAGAAGACGATCATCCACACTGATCACAAGCCTCTACATTTCATACTGACATAGGAGAAGTAGCAGAACGAACACCATCAGAAGTGGTCCACCTACCTGCAACAGTTCCATCTCAACATCAAGTATAAGACATGGAGCACAAATCGTGTCGTTGACTGCCTCAGTCGATCTCCCGTGGCTGCACTCACCACTGTGCTCCATTCCTGTGGACATGAGGCATCTGAGTGGCCCAAACTTTATCAATAAGATACAAACTTCTCCACCACCTATTAGCTCTTGGGTACAGATGTGAATGTAACCGATTTTCACATTCAGGTCAGACTATTATGCCATCTGGGCCATCTTTGTGTTCCTACAAGCGAGCATGCAAAGTTGATTTGGGAAGCCCAATACAATGGGATGGAAGGGCATTTTGGCGTAGATAAATTGTGGTTGTTCTACATAAACATTTTTATTGGCCAAAACTTCAACAAGACATCATCAAGTATATCATATCTTGCACTGCATGTGCCATTGTCAAGCTAGCCATCAAGAATAAAGGCTTATACACCCCTCTTCCTACTCCCGAGAAGCCTTGGGAATCCATCTCGATGGATTACATGTCTGGCCTTCCATCCACCAAGCAAGGAAATGATTGTGTATGTGTGGTCGTTGATCAATTTTCGAAGATGTCCATCCTCACAACATGCAAGAAGAACATCACAACAACATATGCTGCCAAGCTCTTCTTCGAACGAGTATGGGTCCATTTTGGGATACCACAGACCATCATTTCCAACCGTGACAACTTGTTCCTCAACACATTTTGGTCGAGCCTATGGTCATTGTTGGACACCAAGCTCACTAAATCCATTGCTTTCCACCCCCAAATCGACGGCCAAACAAAGGTCTTCAATCAGATGATTATGCACATCTCGTGCATGTACAACTCTAAGCATCCACGTACATTGGATGAGAGTCTCCCCTATGTTCAACATAGTTGTAATAGGGTTCTCCATAGCTCCACCAACCATAGCCCATTTCAAGTGGGGTTGGGATTCCAACCCTTGGGTCCCATTGATGTTGCACTACCTCTTGCAACCACACATACACACTCTTCCCATGTTTAGTCTGAGACCGAAAAAGCCACCAAATTCATTGAGCGGATTCAACACATCCGCCAATAGGTCCATGAGATTTTGCATAAATCCAATGCTAAGTACACACAACACCATGATCAACACAAGGTACTGCACCAGTTTCAGGTTGGAGACAAGGTCTGGTTACATTTGCATAAAGAGCGTCTTACGCCCCATTGGAATCTCCACCCACTTCACTATGGGCCTTACACTATCACCAAGGTTGTGGGTAGCAATGCTTTTGAGCTCAACACTCCACCCTTCATTGGCTTGCACCCAGTGTTCAATGTGGACCTCCTTTGACCATATTTTCCACCATTATTAGATACCTCATAGATCACAGAACCACTAACACCAACAGAGCTCAACCCTGATTGCATGGAATAAGCATCCACAGATCAGATAATGGACACATTAGTCAAGGGAACTCACCAACAGAGGATCTAATTTTATTAGGTTATCAAGGCAGGTCAACTCCTACACCAAGGAAAGTGGCTCACCCGGGGCCAAATTCAATATAAGTTTCCTCACATGATTGGGGAACTCAACGCAATGGAGACCATTGCTTCCCAAGGGGGGAGGACTGATCCAGGTGGATATTGGTGGCCACCCACCTATTCCAACTGGCTCCTGCTGACAATGTTTAGTTCAACACGTTCTTTTGTATTTCTTTGTAATTGTGTGTTCTACATTTCCAGGGATGTATGAATCCCTACACATCTTCCAGGTGGATACTGGTGGCCTCCCACCTAATCCAACTAGATTATTTTGTATGTTTTCATGTCATCACATCTTGTTGTACTTCGAGCGTCGATTTGGGGCCCTAAACAATGTTTTTTTGGCTCGCCACAGTCAAACTGTAGACGAAGTCAGAGTTTGACTATGTGATGTGTATTTCTTGAAAAGACCTTTCCAATGGGATATCACGCGCCTAAAACAGAGGTTGTATGCAAAATTTACGACCCCGGGAAGTTGAGGTACCAACTTACCCATAGGGGCCCACATAACTTTTGGCGTTTCATCTCCTAGGGTTAGGTTTTTGGATGTCTAGGGTTTTGGAATTCATGAGTAATGTTAAAAAGGCCTTTGAAGCCTCATTGTAATCATTATGCTCAGACGGATGCGTGTAGCATCCATCTCTTCTCAAAGATAGCTACCACCATTCGAGCAAGTGTTTCAATTTTGCAGTTTTACAGTTTCATCCTATTTCATTTATTCAATAGAAGATATTTTTCACTGGATATATGTGTTGTTCTTCATATCTCTGTGTTGATTGTATTCAGTCTGTTAATCAGTTTGTTCCTCTCCTAAATCCAGATCACTAATGGAGAAACTGGAATCCCAAATGACTCTTCTATCCTAGAGAGCATGCCATCCTTTATATTATGATAAAGGAAAATTGATTTTTGACAATTTCCATATTCAATGTGAGACAAAAATTAGAAAGTAAGTCTTTTAAGGAAATCCACTCCTCTAAAGAACCCAATCCAATAATTAAAACATCATCAACAAAGAATAAATGTGTGATGGCTACACCCTTTGCAGCTTGTATACCCTTGAAAGTCCCACCTGTGCATGGCTTTTTCAGAATTCTTCCAAGACTTTCTACCATCAGCAGAAATAGTAATGGTGAGAGTGGAAAACCTTGACGTAAACCTTTATGACTTCTAAAAAACTCAGTTGGAGCTCCATTAACAATTACTGCATAGTTTTCACTGGTAACACAACCCAAGATCCATTGGGAGACTTCCCATTTCAGTCCTATTTGTATCAACATCAACTTAAGAAAATGCCAACTCACCTTATCATATGCTTTCATGAGATCTAACTTTAAAATGAGAGATTTCATTTTACAAGTTTTGACAGTGTGCATGCATTCCTGAGCTAGACCAATTGCATCAAAACTCAATCTGTCTTTTAATCCAAATTGCTCTGAAGAAATACGTGAAGCCAACTTCACTTTAATCCTATTAGCTATGATTTTTGAAATGAATTTATAAGTGAAGTTGAAAAGCGATATAGGCCTATAATCATTGAATGAGAATGGCTTCGAATTTTTGGGAATAAGATCCACAAAAGTGGCATTCAATGATCCACTAACTTTGCTTGTTAGTCTGGACTCTTCTATAGCCCTCAAAAGGTCATTCCCCATAATGTCGAAGAAATGTTGAAATAATTCATGAATCCAACCATCTGGACCGAGACTTTTTTCCTTTGGCATACTTGCAACAATTTCCTTAACCTCTTCCAAAGATACCTGTTGTCCCACTGCATCACTTTCCTCATCGGATAACATACATGGTACATCCTTAATTGCACCGATTTGTGAAATTGTGTCTTCCTTATCTACTTCTTTATACATTGACTGAAAATACTTATGAGAAACAACCCTTAGATCATATTGAGAAGTTAAATATTTTCCATCTAGATCTGATAACTCCCAAATGGTGTTATTGAGTCTTCTATGCTCTGCATACCTATGGAAGTATTTTGTATTCTTATCACCACTTTGGAGCCAAATGGCCCGACTTATAAGTCTCTAGGTTTCTTATTCCACCTACAAAATCTCCCCTTTCCTCTTTTCAAGAGCGTTGATAGCTTCCTTCTTTGAAGTAGAGATTTTTTTTGAAGGACAACATATGAAGATCTCACCCAACTGAAAATCAATCTGTCTTAATTCATAATTCATCTTTGTTTTCTTCTCTGTCTTCCACTTTATTACAACTTCTTTTAGTTTCTTTAATTTCTCCACCAATAAATTCATTGCCGAGAAGTTTTCCAATAAGTCCATAGACCTCCAGGATGTTTGAATGAGGGAGTTGAAATCAGGTTCTGACAACCAAGCCTGATTGAATTTGAAAGGTGTGAAGGCCCTACCAATTTCTTCATCGAATTGTAAACATGTAGGATTGTGATCCAAGAATTTAGAATTAATAATCCATGATCTGCATCTTCCCAAACTTCCTAATAGTTCGTCATTGATAAGAAAACGATCCAATAATTTTGATATACCTTCAGAACCCAAATGACCATTTGGCTAGGTAGGAAGATACGGGCATGGGAGGACGTCACCCAAACCAACATTTGTAAAGAGATTATGAAAATGATCTGACAGTGGATCCAATCTGGCATGGTCACCCCAAACATCTCTTGAAGACATTGTCAAATTCAAGTCTCTGCCAATAATTAAACCTTCCTCCAAGAGAAATCCATAGTCCAACATAGGTTGCAAGAAGTTAGCTCGTTCTTTGTGTGGACCATTACAGTTGAGGAGAAAGACTTTCTGTGTAACATCTTTCAGACGACTATCTAGCATGATACCTGCAGAAGTGGCATAGGCATACAAACCAACATATCCAGGGTTCCAACCTGATATTAGACCCCTTGAGCACCTATTAGGATCACATGTTACGCATTACCAAGTTGGACATATTTTGTGAAAGAAATCAATGGCCTTGTCACTGTTTTCCATGGTTTCTTGTAAAATGATAATGTCTCGTCTTGTTGTAGAGATCAAGTGCTTGAGGGATAGAATTTTGTTAGGGCCCCCAATCCCTCTTAAATTTAGTGAGAAAATAATCACGAGGCAACTTCAGAGGAGGGTTGTGAATCTCTAAGGGCCCTATGGGGAGGAGATGAAATTTGTAGAGGGGAAACACAAACATTTGAGGGAAAAGGAGGAGCCAATCCTCCTTCAATATCTCCTTTCCCAAATTTATCTTCTCTTTTACCATGTTCTTTACGCACTGTGATATTAGATCTATCAATAGGATCAGATGGAGAAAGATGTGTGTTAATGGGCAGAAGAGGGGTTGCCGACAATACTTCATTATAAGAGGGAAGAAGTCCTATAGGACTAGGAGAAACCTCCAATGAACTATGTGAGCGAGATTTTGACTTGTCGTTATACTCAGGTAAAATATTTAATGGAGGAGAAGAATCATTACCCAAGGCATTATTTCCAGACCCTTTATCATTACCCGAAATGGAGGGGAGGACAGGGTGTGAGGCACTCTCAATCATTCCAGGGGATTTTGTCCCAACCAAACTTGTGGGAGGAGGAATTAGCATCTTGGTGGCACCCCCAACTTGAACCAAGGCGTCCTGACTATTTAAATTTACACCTAAAATAGGGGGATCCTTTTTTAACTTACTCACAACTAAATCCCAAAACCCCCAAAAATATCGACTAGCCATTCTTCACAAGACATAAGAAAACTCTTGTCATCTTCAGAGAGGAAACTGAAAAAGGAAGGGTAGTGAGTATACATCTTACAAAGAAAAGAGTCCCGCTAGAAGACTCTATCCTCCAGGTTGGAGCTCGAAACCCTGGGTGAAATCTCCACGCAGGCCCGATCATCCTCAGACTTCTTCACCGAAAGACAATTATCTTTAATATGACCAGGCTTCCAACATTTATGACATCGAAATGGCTCCCGCTAGTATTCCAACTATTGTGTGAAAGAGGATTCATCCTAGGAGATGTATATCTCTTCTAGAAGACCCAATTCTAGATCCATATCAACTAGAATCCAAGCCAGACGTTTATTGTTCTATCTAATTGATTGTTTCTCAATATATGAATATGCCAACCGAATTTGCAATTTCCCTAAAGACCCTCGTCGTCCAGAGTTATAATGGAAAATCAGGGAGCAACATCCAGATACATCTGTTAGTGAATGACTCTGAAAGTGGGTTAAACCAAGGTCTCCAACGCTTAAGCATGAGAACCCCTCGACCCAGAATCCATGGAGGATCTAGGATTTTTTGAAGATCTTCCTCCACCAAAAAATGAAAGATGATCTAATGATTTGAAAGTAGAGTATACCTAGGGCAGTATCCCACAATGGGTTTCCAATTATTTTGGATCTAGTGAGAAATGTGTGTCTTCTGGGGTTTAATCTATTTTTTTTTCCAACCAGAGCTTTTGCAGCCAAACTCGCAACCTATCCATGGCAAGGTCCTTTCCTAGACAAAGGCTTGGTCTTTCTGGTCAGACCTTCCAACATTTTCCTTTTCTATTTTGTTTAGCCGAGAACCCAACATACTTGTTCCTTCCAGCCCCACCGTGCCTAAAATCAGAGCATCTTTCAGATTCTAAACCCCCAACCCCGGAATCCACTTCATGACCAGGGCTTTCGAGAAAACTAACGTTCTTTACTTGGGACAGAGACAGATTTACCCCTGGAGATTTTGGAAGTGTGCTAAGAGCCTCGGTATCGAGCCC
>JASDQU010104337.1:78344-94462 GCA_032191745.1 Picea mariana | reverse complement strand
GATGATGATGATGATGATGATGATGATGATGATGATGATTAACGTCCACTAAGACCTAATTGGTCTATCGGACCTTAAGAGGATAAGTGATTACTTGTGATTCTTTAGAATTTTGTTTATGTGCTTGAAAAGCATTAAGAGAAGGTTTCCAAGATCACCATACTTTTGTTGAGTTAAGAGGTTAGGAAGGTTGGTAGTATGATCAATATTTTGAAAATGAGATCTAATATGGGTATAGGCTGGACAATCTAAGAGAAAGTGTTTTTCATCTTCAACCTTCTTAGTGTCACAAAGGTGACACATTCTTTCATCCCATGGCGTTTTAGGAATTTGACCAACGCCCAGTTTCACTATGGAGCTTGTAAGAATTTGTTCTTATCTTAGCAATGCTTATTTTTTTCTTTACACTTGGCAAAACAGATAGATAATTTTGATCTTCTAGATTAGGGTAAAATACTATGAAGTTTTTGTAGACTCAAAGTAACCCTGATGAAGTTTAATGACGAGAATAATAGTAAACTTTCAAGATTGGCTAATATTATAGTTATCATCTCGATTAAAATTATTAGAATGTTTTTCAATTTCAATTTCAGTCGCTTTTTGAATGATATGAGAGGAATGATAGGGTGTAGAAGCAAGAATTTTTGTTTGGTCAAAGAAAATGAGATCCTTAGAATTGTAGGAGAGTTCAACAATAACTGACTTAAAAATATGGTTGTGGAATGTGTCAACTATAGTAAGCGTTATACGAGTACCGACTCATGCCCTGCACCGACTCATGCCCTAACTCACTTTCTTGTTGATAAAATTCATTCATTTATTGGAAAAACTCTGTCATTTATTAAAGGTTCCTCTGATTTTATTCAAAAAACTTAGCATCATCACCTTGATGAACAAGACATCATAGTTAATTTTGATGTTGTGTCCTTATCACCAAACTTCATCTTCTTGAATCCCTTGAACTTATCTCTAACCTTGTGGACTCAGAAACTCTTAACCTAATTGAAATATGCCTCACCGCGACTTTCTTCAATTTTAAAGGGACATGTTATAAACAAATGGAAGGTATAGCCATGGGGTCCTAAGCCTTATCCCCAGTGGTTGTCAATATTTTTATGGAACATTTCAAAGCTTTATCCTTTAACAATTTTCATATTAATCCCAAATGTTGGTTTCAATTTGTTGATGATATCTTCATCATTTGGCCCCATGGCCATCCCTCTTTGACCTCTTTCCTTAACCATCTTAACAACAACTCGTCTCATATCCTATTTACTATGGAAATCCAAAATGAAAACTCTCTCCCCTCTTTGAATGTTCTCAATGCTCATCTTCTCGATGGCACCCTTACCCACCAAGTTTATAGGAAAAAGTCTCACACCAATTGGTACCTTCATGCCCATTCTCACCATCTATCACGTTTTAAAAACTTTGGTAATTTGAGTTATTCGAACCTTTTCTCCTCATTTCCTTGAAAAAAAATAATCCTTCTTACAAAGGCCCTTGTTGCCAATGGTTATTCAACCTCTCAAATCAACAAGGCCTTTTGCTCCACCCACCATTCTAATTCTAATTATCCTTCTTCTTCCCCTCCCTTGGATTTTATTTCTCTTCCCTACATCAAGAGTACTCCACATCATATTTTTAAGATATTGACCCAAAATAATATCAAAACCCTCTTTAAACCCTATAATAAAACCCTTAAACAATTATTTAGAATTAGCTAAGGATAAATCAACCCCATGAACATATAGTTGACACATTCCACAACTACATGTTTAAGTCATCTATCATTAAACACTCCTACAAATCTAATTTGCTTTGACCAAACCAAAATTCTTGCTTTTGTACCCTATCATTCCTCTAGTATCATTTATAAAGTGTTGGAATTTCAAAAACTTCCCAATAATTTTAATGGGAATGATGGCTACAAGCTTAATCAATCTTGGAAGCCTACTATTCATTCTCTTTGTATTATTTCTCCTCCTTTTACTCCTTTTCTCCTTTTACCCAACACCTCCTTTTTCCATTTTGACATGGATTTTTTTTTAATTTTAATATTATAAATTTAAATTTTTTTATTAAATTGAATTTTCTTTATTTATTTCTTCTTTCACATTTCTATCCTTACCTTATTATAAATATAAAAAAAATTGAATTTATTTATTCACCATTAACATATAATATACAATTTATTTCTTCCTTCACATTTCTATTCTTATCTTATTAAGAATATAACAAAAAAAAATTGAATTTATTTATTCACAGTAAATATATAATATACAATTTATTTTTAGAAAGTCTATGCATCATTATGAGTGTTCTTACCTTATTATAAATATAAAAAATATTGAATTTATTTATTCACCGTTAACATATAATATACAATTTATTTCTTCCTTCACATTTCTATTCTTATTTTATTATAAATATAAAAAAAAATAAAAATAAAATGAATTTATTTAATGACAGTAAACATATACTATATAATTTATTTTTAGAAGGTCTCTTCACATTTCTATTCTTATTTTATTATAAATATAAAAATAAATAAATAAAAAATGAATTTATTTAATGACAGTAAACATATACTATATAATTTATTTTTAAAAGGTCTATACATCATTATGAGTGTGAAAACATATAAATATAAATTCAAATTTTATATTTTTATTTGCAAATGTTTTAAGTGATTTTATAAACTTATATATATAATTGAAAAAAATTGAGAATACAACACGCATTAAAAAAAAATCAATTCAAGTTGAGATGTGAAACATGAAAATGAAAGAAAATAGAGTAAGGTATGACGGGATGAAACACTATGAAATGAAGAGATAGATACTAGGTAATGTTTTTTCCTATGGCCTTATAATGTATAACATACTCACAAATAAGGAATATATCACATTTCACAATAATCCAATGAGAGGTACAATAAGGATGGGTAAAAAAATGATGTAGAATAATTTAGTGAGAAGTACAATAGTATAATAAGGATGGGTAAAAAAATGATGTAGAATAATTTAGTGAGAAGTATAATAAGGTTGAGTAAGAAAATTACAGAGAAAAGATTCAAATGGACTTTGGATGTATGTTGGACATTGAATATAGTGCACCATTAATTTGTCATTACACCATTAATTTTAGTTATTATAATTTCTTACTTTAATCTTTTAAAAAATATCATACAATTGGCAAATCTTATTGTTCCATATAATCATTTGATCTAGTGAATAATTTAATAACATTTTATCAAACAAAACATAAAATTGTGAATCAAGTTACGTGTTGCATTATATGGTGTGCCTAATGGTTAAGATCGTGTGGTTCCTCCTAAAAGATCACAAGTTCAAATCCAAAGGGGGTAGGCTTTATTATTATTATTATTAAGATCTTCCCTTTTAATGTTATAATATTTAGTGAATGTAAAAACATTAATAAAGTTAGTGTCATTTGATGTGAAACCTTAAAATTAGATTATTATTATTATTATTATTATTATTATTATTATGAATGAATATTTCCCTTTTATTGTTCTAATTATTATTATTATGAATGAATATTTTCCCTTTTAATGTTCTAATGTTTAGTGAACGTAAAAACATTAATAAAGTTAGTGTCATTTGATGTGAAACCTTAAAATTAGATTATTATTATTATGAATGAATATTTTCCCTTTTAATGTTCTAATGTCCATTCATAATCCAGATCTCCTTCCAAGCCTAGATCACTCGTTGTAAGCCAATCCTTGGAGTTGGAGGCATTTATCAAGGAAGTGTGTGAAATATGTTCCAAGGAGAATATCTGGAGATCGCTCAAATTTCGAACCAGGGCGGATGATAGTTTGAACCCGTGATCACAACCAATGAACGAGTCTTGTTCTACCTGAACCTTGAAACCATTCTCAACTGACCAGGCCAACCAATTTTTAACAATGGGCAAGGATCCCATAAGACTTTTCCAGAATTTGGAAACAACAGGGAACTTGTTGTTTTCATTACACAACCAGAACACAACATCAACACCTTTTAAGTTTTTTTTGTGCAAGACCTTGCTCCACAGTCCTTTACCAAATAGGGCCCTCCAAAAGGATTTTATAGCTAATGCTTTGGAAAATCTTCTTATGTTCTGTATACCCCAACCTCCCAAAGACTTTGGTCTGGAAATCAGCCCCCAATTAACTAAATGGAGTTATGTGGATTTTTTGGCACCTTTCCAAAGGAAACTAGAGAAAATTTGACTGAGCTTGTGTAAAATATTCATTGTCACCTTTGTTGAACAGAGCCAATATAAATGCATGTTTTGAAGTACTGAGTTTACAAGAACCAGCCAGCCTCCCAAAGATAACCATCCACTAGTCCAGTGATTGATTTTCTTTTCTACTTTATGGAGTAGCCAAATCCAATCATCAACTCCGTAATCATTTGGATTCAATAAATAGCCATGATATTTCATCCCGTGGTCTAATTGATCCAGGTGGATATTGGTTGCCACCCACCTATTCCAACTAGCTCCTCTTGACAATTTTTAGTTCAACACATTCTTCTATACTTCTTTGTAATTGTGGGTTCTACACTTCTGGGGTTGTCTGAAGCCCTACACATCTTCTAGGTGGATACCGGTGGCCTCCCACCTAATCCAATTGGCTTATTTTGTATGTTTTCATGTTAGCACATCTTGTTGTACTTCCAAGGCTGTTTTGGGGCCCTAAACAGTTTGTTTTGGCTCGCCACAGTCAAATTGTAGATAGAGTCATATTTTTATGGCATAATGTGTATTTCTCGAAAAGACCTTTCCAACGGGATATCACACACCTAAAACAGAGGTCGTATGAAAAATTTACGACCCCAAGAAGTTGAGGTACCAACTTACCCATAGGGAGCCACATAACTTTTGGTGTTTCATCTCCTAGGGTTAGGTTTTTAGATGTCTAGGGTTTTGACATTCATGAGTAATGTTAAAAAGGCTTCTTGAGCGTCATTGTAATCATTTTCCTTAGACAGATGCACGTAGTAGCCACATCTCTTCTCAGAGATAGCTACAACCATTCAAGCAAGTGTTTCAGTTCTACAGTTTTATAGTTTTAGCCTATTTCATTTATTCAATAGAAGATATTGTTCATTGAATATCTATGTTGTTATTCATATCTCTATGTTTATTGTATTTAGTCTGTTAATCAGTTCGTTACGCTCCTAAATCCTGATCAGTGGTATCAGAGCGGTATGCTCTTCATTTATTTTTCTTCATGCATGTCCCTGACAAGATCTAGGTACAAGAAGTTGGGACTCGAACCAATCGAGCCTTTGCAACATCAGTCGCACCGACCTTGACAATAACCCATGGAGGACGAAAATAAAGATGTTGGAGCAGAAGATCCTTTTAAAATGTTGATCGAGGAATCCCTTGTAAGACAAAGGAACTAAATGATGGACAACTTTGCACAGATCCTTCGATGGTTGCCCGTAGGAGAAGCATCTTCATCAAGCGGCCATGTAATCCTCTTCAAGGTACATGTAAATTTTGATATTCCATTATTTGAAGGACTAATAGATGCAGATGTTGTAGATAAATGGTTGAATCTGCTCGAAGGGTATTTTTCGGTCCACAATTTTTCGATAGCGAAAATATTACTTTTGCACTCCTCAAGGTCGTCCCCCATGTTAAGGACTGGTGGGATACTTACTTTGAGCAAAGGTCCATAGAGGAATATGTAATATTTGTGGTTTCCCCTACATGGGATTCCTTCTAGGATGCCATTAAAGAACAATACTACCCTTTTGGAAGCTATGAGGACCAGTACACCAGATGGACCACCCTGCATTAGGAAAGGGACCAGACAGTACAATATTTCACCAATATGTTTCATACCCTGCGCACCAAATTGGGTATCAAAGACTATAAGAGACATATGGTGCTCAAATACCACGGTTGTTTGCATAGATACATTCAAACAAAAATGGACTTTCTGGACATTGCCTCATTGGGTATGTCTTATAGATATGCTGTCAAGATCGAGCATAAATTTAAGAAAAAGAGGTGATCGTTTGGATATGTAAACTCCTCACAACTAAAGTAGGGAAAAGACAACCCCAAACCACACAACAAGGGACATATAAAATATGGCCACTCTCAAGACAACCAGTCCAAGCCACAACACAAGAAGGGCAATGAGAAGACGAAGAAGGACACGAGAAAATGGTGTGATTACCATAAAATCCCTTGGCACAACACTGAAGAATGTTGCTCCAAGTAGTCACTTGTGGCCAAGCTGAAAGCTTCTGAGTCAGAGGTCGATTATGAATTTGAATCAAATCCAGAAGGAGGGAAGCAGATTATCGATGTTGAACCCAGTGCCACTGTCCCTACCACCAAAGTCCAACCAAGCGAACCAGAAGAATCAAAGGAAGGGGAACACCTCTTTCACTCATAGATGTGGGTAAAGGGGGCTCCGCTTCATTTCCTTGTCGATAGCGGAAGTCAGAAGAACCTGATCTCAACAGAGCTTGTCAAGTGGCTGGACCTACCGACGAGACCGCACCCGCAACCCTACACCATCGACTGGCTTCACCAAGGAAGAGATCTTCGTGTCAGCCAATAACGTCGTCTACCCTATGGCATCAAGCCTTTCAAAGATGAGGTATTGTATGATATTTCTCCCCTTGAAGTTTTTGATGTTCTTTTAGGACAACCATATTTGTGGAAGCTTCATGTTGTGTATGAATAGTCTAGACCCCATAGTGTTATTATTACTTTGGGTAGACAATTGTACAGGATACCAGAGGTAGTGTCGCCTACCGCTATTTCTTTAATCTTTGTTAAGAAATGCAGTAAAGTCATTTCATAGACCGGGAAGTTCGTCTTCTTTGTGATCCATGCTCACAGTAAGCAGAAGGTCACTGCCAAATCTGTGGCCTCTACACAGAACCTCTCTTTGTAGCAGAAGAAAGTGGACGGGATCGTGGAAGAGTACAGAGAGATATTCCCCTCCTCCACCGGGGTACCAGCACACTGCCAAGTTAAGCATCCAATTGATCTCACCCCCGGTGCACCTCTACCTAATGGACCAGTCTATCGTCACTCGCTAATGGAAAATGATAAAATCAAGCATCATATCCAAGAGCTTCTTCAAAAGGGGCACATCAGACCCAAATCCTCCCCTTGCGGCAACCCGATTGTACTGGTGCAGAAGAAGGACGAGACCTAGCAAGTCTGCATTGATTACAGAGCATTAAACAAAATCACAGTCAGAAACCGATACCCAATTCTTGGGATTGATGACCTTCTTGACCAACTCAAGGGGGGAAAGTTTTTCAACAAGATTGACCTAAATTCTGGTTACCACCAGGTTCCCATCGAACCAACTGATGTAGGGAAGACAACTTTCAAATCTAAAGAATGTCTCTTTGAATGGTTGGTCATGCCCTTTGGCTTAACAAATGCACCAACCACTTTTATGAGGTTGATGGATGATGTATTGAGACCTTTCAACAACTCTTTTGTGGTGGTATATTTGGATGACATCCTCATCTTCAACAAAACTTGGGAGGAGCACATGCGGCATATTCAATAGGTTTTGAGCACTCTGCGACAACATAAGTTATATGCTAACTTGGAAAAATTCTCCTTTGGCATGAATAAGGTCCAATACTTGGGCTACATTGTTGATGAGCATGGGATACATGTTGATCCAGCTAATATCCAAGTCATCCGTGATTGGACAACCCCGACCACACTAATCGAGCTTCAGAGCTTCTTGGGACTGACCAACTTCTATCGACGGTTCGTGTTGGGATTCTCCCATATTGCATGGGCCCTCATCCAAGTGACAGAGGGTGGTGGCAGGGAAACATTCATGTAGGGGAAGGAACAACAACGAGCATTTGATGATCTAAAGCATCACTTGTGCTCCGCTCTAATACTCTCCTTTCCCGATCTGCAACAATCGTTCGAGATTGAGACCGATGCATCTGACTATGGTGTAGGCGCAGTTCTCACCCAACACAGTCATTCGGTGGCATACCATAGTGAGACACTCTCATATACTGTCCGAAAATACCCCACCTATGACAAGGAAATGTATTCAATTGTACAAGCCTGTCGTCAATGAAAACATTACATTCTGTGAAAGAAGACGATCATCCACACTGATCACAAGCCTCTACATTTCATACTGACATAGGAGAAGTAGCAGAACGAACACCATCAGAAGTGGTCCACCTACCTGCAACAGTTCCATCTCAACATCAAGTATAAGACATGGAGCACAAATCGTGTCGTTGACTGCCTCAGTCGATCTCCCGTGGCTGCACTCACCACTGTGCTCCATTCCTGTGGACATGAGGCATCTGAGTGGCCCAAACTTTATCAATAAGATACAAACTTCTCCACCACCTATTAGCTCTTGGGTACAGATGTGAATGTAACCGATTTTCACATTCAGGTCAGACTATTATGCCATCTGGGCCATCTTTGTGTTCCTACAAGCGAGCATGCAAAGTTGATTTGGGAAGCCCAATACAATGGGATGGAAGGGCATTTTGGCGTAGATAAATTGTGGTTGTTCTACATAAACATTTTTATTGGCCAAAACTTCAACAAGACATCATCAAGTATATCATATCTTGCACTGCATGTGCCATTGTCAAGCTAGCCATCAAGAATAAAGGCTTATACACCCCTCTTCCTACTCCCGAGAAGCCTTGGGAATCCATCTCGATGGATTACATGTCTGGCCTTCCATCCACCAAGCAAGGAAATGATTGTGTATGTGTGGTCGTTGATCAATTTTCGAAGATGTCCATCCTCACAACATGCAAGAAGAACATCACAACAACATATGCTGCCAAGCTCTTCTTCGAACGAGTATGGGTCCATTTTGGGATACCACAGACCATCATTTCCAACCGTGACAACTTGTTCCTCAACACATTTTGGTCGAGCCTATGGTCATTGTTGGACACCAAGCTCACTAAATCCATTGCTTTCCACCCCCAAATCGACGGCCAAACAAAGGTCTTCAATCAGATGATTATGCACATCTCGTGCATGTACAACTCTAAGCATCCACGTACATTGGATGAGAGTCTCCCCTATGTTCAACATAGTTGTAATAGGGTTCTCCATAGCTCCACCAACCATAGCCCATTTCAAGTGGGGTTGGGATTCCAACCCTTGGGTCCCATTGATGTTGCACTACCTCTTGCAACCACACATACACACTCTTCCCATGTTTAGTCTGAGACCGAAAAAGCCACCAAATTCATTGAGCGGATTCAACACATCCGCCAATAGGTCCATGAGATTTTGCATAAATCCAATGCTAAGTACACACAACACCATGATCAACACAAGGTACTGCACCAGTTTCAGGTTGGAGACAAGGTCTGGTTACATTTGCATAAAGAGCGTCTTACGCCCCATTGGAATCTCCACCCACTTCACTATGGGCCTTACACTATCACCAAGGTTGTGGGTAGCAATGCTTTTGAGCTCAACACTCCACCCTTCATTGGCTTGCACCCAGTGTTCAATGTGGACCTCCTTTGACCATATTTTCCACCATTATTAGATACCTCATAGATCACAGAACCACTAACACCAACAGAGCTCAACCCTGATTGCATGGAATAAGCATCCACAGATCAGATAATGGACACATTAGTCAAGGGAACTCACCAACAGAGGATCTAATTTTATTAGGTTATCAAGGCAGGTCAACTCCTACACCAAGGAAAGTGGCTCACCCGGGGCCAAATTCAATATAAGTTTCCTCACATGATTGGGGAACTCAACGCAATGGAGACCATTGCTTCCCAAGGGGGGAGGACTGATCCAGGTGGATATTGGTGGCCACCCACCTATTCCAACTGGCTCCTGCTGACAATGTTTAGTTCAACACGTTCTTTTGTATTTCTTTGTAATTGTGTGTTCTACATTTCCAGGGATGTATGAATCCCTACACATCTTCCAGGTGGATACTGGTGGCCTCCCACCTAATCCAACTAGATTATTTTGTATGTTTTCATGTCATCACATCTTGTTGTACTTCGAGCGTCGATTTGGGGCCCTAAACAATGTTTTTTTGGCTCGCCACAGTCAAACTGTAGACGAAGTCAGAGTTTGACTATGTGATGTGTATTTCTTGAAAAGACCTTTCCAATGGGATATCACGCGCCTAAAACAGAGGTTGTATGCAAAATTTACGACCCCGGGAAGTTGAGGTACCAACTTACCCATAGGGGCCCACATAACTTTTGGCGTTTCATCTCCTAGGGTTAGGTTTTTGGATGTCTAGGGTTTTGGAATTCATGAGTAATGTTAAAAAGGCCTTTGAAGCCTCATTGTAATCATTATGCTCAGACGGATGCGTGTAGCATCCATCTCTTCTCAAAGATAGCTACCACCATTCGAGCAAGTGTTTCAATTTTGCAGTTTTACAGTTTCATCCTATTTCATTTATTCAATAGAAGATATTTTTCACTGGATATATGTGTTGTTCTTCATATCTCTGTGTTGATTGTATTCAGTCTGTTAATCAGTTTGTTCCTCTCCTAAATCCAGATCACTAATGGAGAAACTGGAATCCCAAATGACTCTTCTATCCTAGAGAGCATGCCATCCTTTATATTATGATAAAGGAAAATTGATTTTTGACAATTTCCATATTCAATGTGAGACAAAAATTAGAAAGTAAGTCTTTTAAGGAAATCCACTCCTCTAAAGAACCCAATCCAATAATTAAAACATCATCAACAAAGAATAAATGTGTGATGGCTACACCCTTTGCAGCTTGTATACCCTTGAAAGTCCCACCTGTGCATGGCTTTTTCAGAATTCTTCCAAGACTTTCTACCATCAGCAGAAATAGTAATGGTGAGAGTGGAAAACCTTGACGTAAACCTTTATGACTTCTAAAAAACTCAGTTGGAGCTCCATTAACAATTACTGCATAGTTTTCACTGGTAACACAACCCAAGATCCATTGGGAGACTTCCCATTTCAGTCCTATTTGTATCAACATCAACTTAAGAAAATGCCAACTCACCTTATCATATGCTTTCATGAGATCTAACTTTAAAATGAGAGATTTCATTTTACAAGTTTTGACAGTGTGCATGCATTCCTGAGCTAGACCAATTGCATCAAAACTCAATCTGTCTTTTAATCCAAATTGCTCTGAAGAAATACGTGAAGCCAACTTCACTTTAATCCTATTAGCTATGATTTTTGAAATGAATTTATAAGTGAAGTTGAAAAGCGATATAGGCCTATAATCATTGAATGAGAATGGCTTCGAATTTTTGGGAATAAGATCCACAAAAGTGGCATTCAATGATCCACTAACTTTGCTTGTTAGTCTGGACTCTTCTATAGCCCTCAAAAGGTCATTCCCCATAATGTCGAAGAAATGTTGAAATAATTCATGAATCCAACCATCTGGACCGAGACTTTTTTCCTTTGGCATACTTGCAACAATTTCCTTAACCTCTTCCAAAGATACCTGTTGTCCCACTGCATCACTTTCCTCATCGGATAACATACATGGTACATCCTTAATTGCACCGATTTGTGAAATTGTGTCTTCCTTATCTACTTCTTTATACATTGACTGAAAATACTTATGAGAAACAACCCTTAGATCATATTGAGAAGTTAAATATTTTCCATCTAGATCTGATAACTCCCAAATGGTGTTATTGAGTCTTCTATGCTCTGCATACCTATGGAAGTATTTTGTATTCTTATCACCACTTTGGAGCCAAATGGCCCGACTTATAAGTCTCTAGGTTTCTTATTCCACCTACAAAATCTCCCCTTTCCTCTTTTCAAGAGCGTTGATAGCTTCCTTCTTTGAAGTAGAGATTTTTTTTGAAGGACAACATATGAAGATCTCACCCAACTGAAAATCAATCTGTCTTAATTCATAATTCATCTTTGTTTTCTTCTCTGTCTTCCACTTTATTACAACTTCTTTTAGTTTCTTTAATTTCTCCACCAATAAATTCATTGCCGAGAAGTTTTCCAATAAGTCCATAGACCTCCAGGATGTTTGAATGAGGGAGTTGAAATCAGGTTCTGACAACCAAGCCTGATTGAATTTGAAAGGTGTGAAGGCCCTACCAATTTCTTCATCGAATTGTAAACATGTAGGATTGTGATCCAAGAATTTAGAATTAATAATCCATGATCTGCATCTTCCCAAACTTCCTAATAGTTCGTCATTGATAAGAAAACGATCCAATAATTTTGATATACCTTCAGAACCCAAATGACCATTTGGCTAGGTAGGAAGATACGGGCATGGGAGGACGTCACCCAAACCAACATTTGTAAAGAGATTATGAAAATGATCTGACAGTGGATCCAATCTGGCATGGTCACCCCAAACATCTCTTGAAGACATTGTCAAATTCAAGTCTCTGCCAATAATTAAACCTTCCTCCAAGAGAAATCCATAGTCCAACATAGGTTGCAAGAAGTTAGCTCGTTCTTTGTGTGGACCATTACAGTTGAGGAGAAAGACTTTCTGTGTAACATCTTTCAGACGACTATCTAGCATGATACCTGCAGAAGTGGCATAGGCATACAAACCAACATATCCAGGGTTCCAACCTGATATTAGACCCCTTGAGCACCTATTAGGATCACATGTTACGCATTACCAAGTTGGACATATTTTGTGAAAGAAATCAATGGCCTTGTCACTGTTTTCCATGGTTTCTTGTAAAATGATAATGTCTCGTCTTGTTGTAGAGATCAAGTGCTTGAGGGATAGAATTTTGTTAGGGCCCCCAATCCCTCTTAAATTTAGTGAGAAAATAATCACGAGGCAACTTCAGAGGAGGGTTGTGAATCTCTAAGGGCCCTATGGGGAGGAGATGAAATTTGTAGAGGGGAAACACAAACATTTGAGGGAAAAGGAGGAGCCAATCCTCCTTCAATATCTCCTTTCCCAAATTTATCTTCTCTTTTACCATGTTCTTTACGCACTGTGATATTAGATCTATCAATAGGATCAGATGGAGAAAGATGTGTGTTAATGGGCAGAAGAGGGGTTGCCGACAATACTTCATTATAAGAGGGAAGAAGTCCTATAGGACTAGGAGAAACCTCCAATGAACTATGTGAGCGAGATTTTGACTTGTCGTTATACTCAGGTAAAATATTTAATGGAGGAGAAGAATCATTACCCAAGGCATTATTTCCAGACCCTTTATCATTACCCGAAATGGAGGGGAGGACAGGGTGTGAGGCACTCTCAATCATTCCAGGGGATTTTGTCCCAACCAAACTTGTGGGAGGAGGAATTAGCATCTTGGTGGCACCCCCAACTTGAACCAAGGCGTCCTGACTATTTAAATTTACACCTAAAATAGGGGGATCCTTTTTTAACTTACTCACAACTAAATCCCAAAACCCCCAAAAATATCGACTAGCCATTCTTCACAAGACATAAGAAAACTCTTGTCATCTTCAGAGAGGAAACTGAAAAAGGAAGGGTAGTGAGTATACATCTTACAAAGAAAAGAGTCCCGCTAGAAGACTCTATCCTCCAGGTTGGAGCTCGAAACCCTGGGTGAAATCTCCACGCAGGCCCGATCATCCTCAGACTTCTTCACCGAAAGACAATTATCTTTAATATGACCAGGCTTCCAACATTTATGACATCGAAATGGCTCCCGCTAGTATTCCAACTATTGTGTGAAAGAGGATTCATCCTAGGAGATGTATATCTCTTCTAGAAGACCCAATTCTAGATCCATATCAACTAGAATCCAAGCCAGACGTTTATTGTTCTATCTAATTGATTGTTTCTCAATATATGAATATGCCAACCGAATTTGCAATTTCCCTAAAGACCCTCGTCGTCCAGAGTTATAATGGAAAATCAGGGAGCAACATCCAGATACATCTGTTAGTGAATGACTCTGAAAGTGGGTTAAACCAAGGTCTCCAACGCTTAAGCATGAGAACCCCTCGACCCAGAATCCATGGAGGATCTAGGATTTTTTGAAGATCTTCCTCCACCAAAAAATGAAAGATGATCTAATGATTTGAAAGTAGAGTATACCTAGGGCAGTATCCCACAATGGGTTTCCAATTATTTTGGATCTAGTGAGAAATGTGTGTCTTCTGGGGTTTAATCTATTTTTTTTTCCAACCAGAGCTTTTGCAGCCAAACTCGCAACCTATCCATGGCAAGGTCCTTTCCTAGACAAAGGCTTGGTCTTTCTGGTCAGACCTTCCAACATTTTCCTTTTCTATTTTGTTTAGCCGAGAACCCAACATACTTGTTCCTTCCAGCCCCACCGTGCCTAAAATCAGAGCATCTTTCAGATTCTAAACCCCCAACCCCGGAATCCACTTCATGACCAGGGCTTTCGAGAAAACTAACGTTCTTTACTTGGGACAGAGACAGATTTACCCCTGGAGATTTTGGAAGTGTGCTAAGAGCCTCGGTATCGAGCCCGCTCGTGATATTCACACGATTATCCTTCCTTCCCTTGCCAATTGTTTTGTCAGAGCGATCCGCCCAGGCCACCTATGTATGGCCAGGTACCCGATCTTCCAATGCTACCACTAAGGATGCCTTCTGGCATTCATAGATGAGCTTATATGTCTCATCAGACAAGCAAATGTCCTCGTGAGTCCACAATGGGTCCTCATCGACCCAATCTAAGTCTAGAAAGGAAGACAAGTCATCATACAATAGAATGTCCTGTCACCATCAAAGATCTACAGAAAGTGGGTGCCATTTGTTCGAAAAAACACCTGCAAAACCCTAACGATAAACCCTAACCCTAACCAGAAAAAACAATAAATATAATCACAACCTAATCATTGTTTATTCCAATGCACGTATACTATATGAATATAATTGATAAAGAGTAAATTTTTTTTAAAAATTACTATATTAGTTAAAAATAAAATAAAATTATTAAAAAATTATTAAATTAATAAAAAATTGGTTAGTTGACAAAACAATTTATATATTTTATTCAAACAATTTAAATGATAATGATATATTTTATTAAAACAATTTTAAATTTGATGTATATGTTTTTTGGAAATGAATTGTATATTATATTTTAAAATGTACAACTTTAAATTTGATGTATCTGTTTTTTTAAAATGAATTATATATTATATTTTAAAATGTTCAACTTTTAGGGTGGACATTCCATTTATTATTAAGGACAATTTTAAATTTGATGTATATGTTTTTTGGAAATGAATTGTATATTATATTTTAAAATGTACAACTTTAAATTTGATGTATCTGTTTTTTGAAAATGAATTATATATTATATTTTAAAATGTTCAACTTTTAGGGTGGACATTCCATTTATTATTAAGGACAAGTACAACTTAAAATAATAATAAAAAAGGATGTTGAGATGCAATTTATAGGGTACAGTCAAAGGGTAACCATTATAAAAAGATGACAAACCAAAAATCATTAAGAAACAATATAAAAATAATAAAAGATCTCAGGAAAATAAATAAAATTTTCATTTTTATATTTATAGTCAAGCAAATTTGAAAGAAGAAATAAAGAAAAATTTAATTTAATAAAAAAAAAACAAATTTATAATATTAAAATTAAACAAAAGTCCAAGTCAAAATGGAAAAAAGAGGCTTGGGTAAAAGAAGAAAATTAGTAGAAGGAAGATAAATAAGATAAGTAAAATAAAACTTTAGAAAATTAAGAAATAAAAATAGGGCTTAATTGACCCAGACAATAATAGTAAACTTTGAAGATTGGTTAAGATTATAGCCATCATCTCGATTAGAATTATTAGAATGTTTTTCAATTTTAATTTCAGCAGCTTTTTGAATGATATGAGAGGAATGGTAGGGCGTAGAAGCAATAATTTTTGTTTGGTCAAAGAAAATGAGATGCTTAAATTGTGGAATGTGTCAACTATAGTAAGTGCTGTAGGAGCACCGACTCATGCCCTAACTCACTTTCTTGTTGATAAAATTCATTCATTTATTGGAAAAACTCTGTCATTTATTAAAGGTTCCTCTGATTTTATTCAAAAAACTTAGCATCTTCACCTTGATGAACAAGACATCATAGTTAATTTTGATGTTGTGTCCTTATCACCAAA
>JASDQU010104337.1:54940-78294 GCA_032191745.1 Picea mariana | reverse complement strand
GATGATGATGATGATGATGATGATGATGATGATGATGATTAACGTCCACTAAGACCTAATTGGTCTATCGGACCTTAAGAGGATAAGTGATTACTTGTGATTCTTTAGAATTTTGTTTATGTGCTTGAAAAGCATTAAGAGAAGGTTTCCAAGATCACCATACTTTTGTTGAGTTAAGAGGTTAGGAAGGTTGGTAGTATGATCAATATTTTGAAAATGAGATCTAATATGGGTATAGGCTGGACAATCTAAGAGAAAGTGTTTTTCATCTTCAACCTTCTTAGTGTCACAAAGGTGACACATTCTTTCATCCCATGGCGTTTTAGGAATTTGACCAACGCCCAGTTTCACTATGGAGCTTGTAAGAATTTGTTCTTATCTTAGCAATGCTTATTTTTTTCTTTACACTTGGCAAAACAGATAGATAATTTTGATCTTCTAGATTAGGGTAAAATACTATGAAGTTTTTGTAGACTCAAAGTAACCCTGATGAAGTTTAATGACGAGAATAATAGTAAACTTTCAAGATTGGCTAATATTATAGTTATCATCTCGATTAAAATTATTAGAATGTTTTTCAATTTCAATTTCAGTCGCTTTTTGAATGATATGAGAGGAATGATAGGGTGTAGAAGCAAGAATTTTTGTTTGGTCAAAGAAAATGAGATCCTTAGAATTGTAGGAGAGTTCAACAATAACTGACTTAAAAATATGGTTGTGGAATGTGTCAACTATAGTAAGCGTTATACGAGTACCGACTCATGCCCTGCACCGACTCATGCCCTAACTCACTTTCTTGTTGATAAAATTCATTCATTTATTGGAAAAACTCTGTCATTTATTAAAGGTTCCTCTGATTTTATTCAAAAAACTTAGCATCATCACCTTGATGAACAAGACATCATAGTTAATTTTGATGTTGTGTCCTTATCACCAAACTTCATCTTCTTGAATCCCTTGAACTTATCTCTAACCTTGTGGACTCAGAAACTCTTAACCTAATTGAAATATGCCTCACCGCGACTTTCTTCAATTTTAAAGGGACATGTTATAAACAAATGGAAGGTATAGCCATGGGGTCCTAAGCCTTATCCCCAGTGGTTGTCAATATTTTTATGGAACATTTCAAAGCTTTATCCTTTAACAATTTTCATATTAATCCCAAATGTTGGTTTCAATTTGTTGATGATATCTTCATCATTTGGCCCCATGGCCATCCCTCTTTGACCTCTTTCCTTAACCATCTTAACAACAACTCGTCTCATATCCTATTTACTATGGAAATCCAAAATGAAAACTCTCTCCCCTCTTTGAATGTTCTCAATGCTCATCTTCTCGATGGCACCCTTACCCACCAAGTTTATAGGAAAAAGTCTCACACCAATTGGTACCTTCATGCCCATTCTCACCATCTATCACGTTTTAAAAACTTTGGTAATTTGAGTTATTCGAACCTTTTCTCCTCATTTCCTTGAAAAAAAATAATCCTTCTTACAAAGGCCCTTGTTGCCAATGGTTATTCAACCTCTCAAATCAACAAGGCCTTTTGCTCCACCCACCATTCTAATTCTAATTATCCTTCTTCTTCCCCTCCCTTGGATTTTATTTCTCTTCCCTACATCAAGAGTACTCCACATCATATTTTTAAGATATTGACCCAAAATAATATCAAAACCCTCTTTAAACCCTATAATAAAACCCTTAAACAATTATTTAGAATTAGCTAAGGATAAATCAACCCCATGAACATATAGTTGACACATTCCACAACTACATGTTTAAGTCATCTATCATTAAACACTCCTACAAATCTAATTTGCTTTGACCAAACCAAAATTCTTGCTTTTGTACCCTATCATTCCTCTAGTATCATTTATAAAGTGTTGGAATTTCAAAAACTTCCCAATAATTTTAATGGGAATGATGGCTACAAGCTTAATCAATCTTGGAAGCCTACTATTCATTCTCTTTGTATTATTTCTCCTCCTTTTACTCCTTTTCTCCTTTTACCCAACACCTCCTTTTTCCATTTTGACATGGATTTTTTTTTAATTTTAATATTATAAATTTAAATTTTTTTATTAAATTGAATTTTCTTTATTTATTTCTTCTTTCACATTTCTATCCTTACCTTATTATAAATATAAAAAAAATTGAATTTATTTATTCACCATTAACATATAATATACAATTTATTTCTTCCTTCACATTTCTATTCTTATCTTATTAAGAATATAACAAAAAAAAATTGAATTTATTTATTCACAGTAAATATATAATATACAATTTATTTTTAGAAAGTCTATGCATCATTATGAGTGTTCTTACCTTATTATAAATATAAAAAATATTGAATTTATTTATTCACCGTTAACATATAATATACAATTTATTTCTTCCTTCACATTTCTATTCTTATTTTATTATAAATATAAAAAAAAATAAAAATAAAATGAATTTATTTAATGACAGTAAACATATACTATATAATTTATTTTTAGAAGGTCTCTTCACATTTCTATTCTTATTTTATTATAAATATAAAAATAAATAAATAAAAAATGAATTTATTTAATGACAGTAAACATATACTATATAATTTATTTTTAAAAGGTCTATACATCATTATGAGTGTGAAAACATATAAATATAAATTCAAATTTTATATTTTTATTTGCAAATGTTTTAAGTGATTTTATAAACTTATATATATAATTGAAAAAAATTGAGAATACAACACGCATTAAAAAAAAATCAATTCAAGTTGAGATGTGAAACATGAAAATGAAAGAAAATAGAGTAAGGTATGACGGGATGAAACACTATGAAATGAAGAGATAGATACTAGGTAATGTTTTTTCCTATGGCCTTATAATGTATAACATACTCACAAATAAGGAATATATCACATTTCACAATAATCCAATGAGAGGTACAATAAGGATGGGTAAAAAAATGATGTAGAATAATTTAGTGAGAAGTACAATAGTATAATAAGGATGGGTAAAAAAATGATGTAGAATAATTTAGTGAGAAGTATAATAAGGTTGAGTAAGAAAATTACAGAGAAAAGATTCAAATGGACTTTGGATGTATGTTGGACATTGAATATAGTGCACCATTAATTTGTCATTACACCATTAATTTTAGTTATTATAATTTCTTACTTTAATCTTTTAAAAAATATCATACAATTGGCAAATCTTATTGTTCCATATAATCATTTGATCTAGTGAATAATTTAATAACATTTTATCAAACAAAACATAAAATTGTGAATCAAGTTACGTGTTGCATTATATGGTGTGCCTAATGGTTAAGATCGTGTGGTTCCTCCTAAAAGATCACAAGTTCAAATCCAAAGGGGGTAGGCTTTATTATTATTATTATTAAGATCTTCCCTTTTAATGTTATAATATTTAGTGAATGTAAAAACATTAATAAAGTTAGTGTCATTTGATGTGAAACCTTAAAATTAGATTATTATTATTATTATTATTATTATTATTATTATGAATGAATATTTCCCTTTTATTGTTCTAATTATTATTATTATGAATGAATATTTTCCCTTTTAATGTTCTAATGTTTAGTGAACGTAAAAACATTAATAAAGTTAGTGTCATTTGATGTGAAACCTTAAAATTAGATTATTATTATTATGAATGAATATTTTCCCTTTTAATGTTCTAATGTCCATTCATAATCCAGATCTCCTTCCAAGCCTAGATCACTCGTTGTAAGCCAATCCTTGGAGTTGGAGGCATTTATCAAGGAAGTGTGTGAAATATGTTCCAAGGAGAATATCTGGAGATCGCTCAAATTTCGAACCAGGGCGGATGATAGTTTGAACCCGTGATCACAACCAATGAACGAGTCTTGTTCTACCTGAACCTTGAAACCATTCTCAACTGACCAGGCCAACCAATTTTTAACAATGGGCAAGGATCCCATAAGACTTTTCCAGAATTTGGAAACAACAGGGAACTTGTTGTTTTCATTACACAACCAGAACACAACATCAACACCTTTTAAGTTTTTTTTGTGCAAGACCTTGCTCCACAGTCCTTTACCAAATAGGGCCCTCCAAAAGGATTTTATAGCTAATGCTTTGGAAAATCTTCTTATGTTCTGTATACCCCAACCTCCCAAAGACTTTGGTCTGGAAATCAGCCCCCAATTAACTAAATGGAGTTATGTGGATTTTTTGGCACCTTTCCAAAGGAAACTAGAGAAAATTTGACTGAGCTTGTGTAAAATATTCATTGTCACCTTTGTTGAACAGAGCCAATATAAATGCATGTTTTGAAGTACTGAGTTTACAAGAACCAGCCAGCCTCCCAAAGATAACCATCCACTAGTCCAGTGATTGATTTTCTTTTCTACTTTATGGAGTAGCCAAATCCAATCATCAACTCCGTAATCATTTGGATTCAATAAATAGCCATGATATTTCATCCCGTGGTCTAATTGATCCAGGTGGATATTGGTTGCCACCCACCTATTCCAACTAGCTCCTCTTGACAATTTTTAGTTCAACACATTCTTCTATACTTCTTTGTAATTGTGGGTTCTACACTTCTGGGGTTGTCTGAAGCCCTACACATCTTCTAGGTGGATACCGGTGGCCTCCCACCTAATCCAATTGGCTTATTTTGTATGTTTTCATGTTAGCACATCTTGTTGTACTTCCAAGGCTGTTTTGGGGCCCTAAACAGTTTGTTTTGGCTCGCCACAGTCAAATTGTAGATAGAGTCATATTTTTATGGCATAATGTGTATTTCTCGAAAAGACCTTTCCAACGGGATATCACACACCTAAAACAGAGGTCGTATGAAAAATTTACGACCCCAAGAAGTTGAGGTACCAACTTACCCATAGGGAGCCACATAACTTTTGGTGTTTCATCTCCTAGGGTTAGGTTTTTAGATGTCTAGGGTTTTGACATTCATGAGTAATGTTAAAAAGGCTTCTTGAGCGTCATTGTAATCATTTTCCTTAGACAGATGCACGTAGTAGCCACATCTCTTCTCAGAGATAGCTACAACCATTCAAGCAAGTGTTTCAGTTCTACAGTTTTATAGTTTTAGCCTATTTCATTTATTCAATAGAAGATATTGTTCATTGAATATCTATGTTGTTATTCATATCTCTATGTTTATTGTATTTAGTCTGTTAATCAGTTCGTTACGCTCCTAAATCCTGATCAGTGGTATCAGAGCGGTATGCTCTTCATTTATTTTTCTTCATGCATGTCCCTGACAAGATCTAGGTACAAGAAGTTGGGACTCGAACCAATCGAGCCTTTGCAACATCAGTCGCACCGACCTTGACAATAACCCATGGAGGACGAAAATAAAGATGTTGGAGCAGAAGATCCTTTTAAAATGTTGATCGAGGAATCCCTTGTAAGACAAAGGAACTAAATGATGGACAACTTTGCACAGATCCTTCGATGGTTGCCCGTAGGAGAAGCATCTTCATCAAGCGGCCATGTAATCCTCTTCAAGGTACATGTAAATTTTGATATTCCATTATTTGAAGGACTAATAGATGCAGATGTTGTAGATAAATGGTTGAATCTGCTCGAAGGGTATTTTTCGGTCCACAATTTTTCGATAGCGAAAATATTACTTTTGCACTCCTCAAGGTCGTCCCCCATGTTAAGGACTGGTGGGATACTTACTTTGAGCAAAGGTCCATAGAGGAATATGTAATATTTGTGGTTTCCCCTACATGGGATTCCTTCTAGGATGCCATTAAAGAACAATACTACCCTTTTGGAAGCTATGAGGACCAGTACACCAGATGGACCACCCTGCATTAGGAAAGGGACCAGACAGTACAATATTTCACCAATATGTTTCATACCCTGCGCACCAAATTGGGTATCAAAGACTATAAGAGACATATGGTGCTCAAATACCACGGTTGTTTGCATAGATACATTCAAACAAAAATGGACTTTCTGGACATTGCCTCATTGGGTATGTCTTATAGATATGCTGTCAAGATCGAGCATAAATTTAAGAAAAAGAGGTGATCGTTTGGATATGTAAACTCCTCACAACTAAAGTAGGGAAAAGACAACCCCAAACCACACAACAAGGGACATATAAAATATGGCCACTCTCAAGACAACCAGTCCAAGCCACAACACAAGAAGGGCAATGAGAAGACGAAGAAGGACACGAGAAAATGGTGTGATTACCATAAAATCCCTTGGCACAACACTGAAGAATGTTGCTCCAAGTAGTCACTTGTGGCCAAGCTGAAAGCTTCTGAGTCAGAGGTCGATTATGAATTTGAATCAAATCCAGAAGGAGGGAAGCAGATTATCGATGTTGAACCCAGTGCCACTGTCCCTACCACCAAAGTCCAACCAAGCGAACCAGAAGAATCAAAGGAAGGGGAACACCTCTTTCACTCATAGATGTGGGTAAAGGGGGCTCCGCTTCATTTCCTTGTCGATAGCGGAAGTCAGAAGAACCTGATCTCAACAGAGCTTGTCAAGTGGCTGGACCTACCGACGAGACCGCACCCGCAACCCTACACCATCGACTGGCTTCACCAAGGAAGAGATCTTCGTGTCAGCCAATAACGTCGTCTACCCTATGGCATCAAGCCTTTCAAAGATGAGGTATTGTATGATATTTCTCCCCTTGAAGTTTTTGATGTTCTTTTAGGACAACCATATTTGTGGAAGCTTCATGTTGTGTATGAATAGTCTAGACCCCATAGTGTTATTATTACTTTGGGTAGACAATTGTACAGGATACCAGAGGTAGTGTCGCCTACCGCTATTTCTTTAATCTTTGTTAAGAAATGCAGTAAAGTCATTTCATAGACCGGGAAGTTCGTCTTCTTTGTGATCCATGCTCACAGTAAGCAGAAGGTCACTGCCAAATCTGTGGCCTCTACACAGAACCTCTCTTTGTAGCAGAAGAAAGTGGACGGGATCGTGGAAGAGTACAGAGAGATATTCCCCTCCTCCACCGGGGTACCAGCACACTGCCAAGTTAAGCATCCAATTGATCTCACCCCCGGTGCACCTCTACCTAATGGACCAGTCTATCGTCACTCGCTAATGGAAAATGATAAAATCAAGCATCATATCCAAGAGCTTCTTCAAAAGGGGCACATCAGACCCAAATCCTCCCCTTGCGGCAACCCGATTGTACTGGTGCAGAAGAAGGACGAGACCTAGCAAGTCTGCATTGATTACAGAGCATTAAACAAAATCACAGTCAGAAACCGATACCCAATTCTTGGGATTGATGACCTTCTTGACCAACTCAAGGGGGGAAAGTTTTTCAACAAGATTGACCTAAATTCTGGTTACCACCAGGTTCCCATCGAACCAACTGATGTAGGGAAGACAACTTTCAAATCTAAAGAATGTCTCTTTGAATGGTTGGTCATGCCCTTTGGCTTAACAAATGCACCAACCACTTTTATGAGGTTGATGGATGATGTATTGAGACCTTTCAACAACTCTTTTGTGGTGGTATATTTGGATGACATCCTCATCTTCAACAAAACTTGGGAGGAGCACATGCGGCATATTCAATAGGTTTTGAGCACTCTGCGACAACATAAGTTATATGCTAACTTGGAAAAATTCTCCTTTGGCATGAATAAGGTCCAATACTTGGGCTACATTGTTGATGAGCATGGGATACATGTTGATCCAGCTAATATCCAAGTCATCCGTGATTGGACAACCCCGACCACACTAATCGAGCTTCAGAGCTTCTTGGGACTGACCAACTTCTATCGACGGTTCGTGTTGGGATTCTCCCATATTGCATGGGCCCTCATCCAAGTGACAGAGGGTGGTGGCAGGGAAACATTCATGTAGGGGAAGGAACAACAACGAGCATTTGATGATCTAAAGCATCACTTGTGCTCCGCTCTAATACTCTCCTTTCCCGATCTGCAACAATCGTTCGAGATTGAGACCGATGCATCTGACTATGGTGTAGGCGCAGTTCTCACCCAACACAGTCATTCGGTGGCATACCATAGTGAGACACTCTCATATACTGTCCGAAAATACCCCACCTATGACAAGGAAATGTATTCAATTGTACAAGCCTGTCGTCAATGAAAACATTACATTCTGTGAAAGAAGACGATCATCCACACTGATCACAAGCCTCTACATTTCATACTGACATAGGAGAAGTAGCAGAACGAACACCATCAGAAGTGGTCCACCTACCTGCAACAGTTCCATCTCAACATCAAGTATAAGACATGGAGCACAAATCGTGTCGTTGACTGCCTCAGTCGATCTCCCGTGGCTGCACTCACCACTGTGCTCCATTCCTGTGGACATGAGGCATCTGAGTGGCCCAAACTTTATCAATAAGATACAAACTTCTCCACCACCTATTAGCTCTTGGGTACAGATGTGAATGTAACCGATTTTCACATTCAGGTCAGACTATTATGCCATCTGGGCCATCTTTGTGTTCCTACAAGCGAGCATGCAAAGTTGATTTGGGAAGCCCAATACAATGGGATGGAAGGGCATTTTGGCGTAGATAAATTGTGGTTGTTCTACATAAACATTTTTATTGGCCAAAACTTCAACAAGACATCATCAAGTATATCATATCTTGCACTGCATGTGCCATTGTCAAGCTAGCCATCAAGAATAAAGGCTTATACACCCCTCTTCCTACTCCCGAGAAGCCTTGGGAATCCATCTCGATGGATTACATGTCTGGCCTTCCATCCACCAAGCAAGGAAATGATTGTGTATGTGTGGTCGTTGATCAATTTTCGAAGATGTCCATCCTCACAACATGCAAGAAGAACATCACAACAACATATGCTGCCAAGCTCTTCTTCGAACGAGTATGGGTCCATTTTGGGATACCACAGACCATCATTTCCAACCGTGACAACTTGTTCCTCAACACATTTTGGTCGAGCCTATGGTCATTGTTGGACACCAAGCTCACTAAATCCATTGCTTTCCACCCCCAAATCGACGGCCAAACAAAGGTCTTCAATCAGATGATTATGCACATCTCGTGCATGTACAACTCTAAGCATCCACGTACATTGGATGAGAGTCTCCCCTATGTTCAACATAGTTGTAATAGGGTTCTCCATAGCTCCACCAACCATAGCCCATTTCAAGTGGGGTTGGGATTCCAACCCTTGGGTCCCATTGATGTTGCACTACCTCTTGCAACCACACATACACACTCTTCCCATGTTTAGTCTGAGACCGAAAAAGCCACCAAATTCATTGAGCGGATTCAACACATCCGCCAATAGGTCCATGAGATTTTGCATAAATCCAATGCTAAGTACACACAACACCATGATCAACACAAGGTACTGCACCAGTTTCAGGTTGGAGACAAGGTCTGGTTACATTTGCATAAAGAGCGTCTTACGCCCCATTGGAATCTCCACCCACTTCACTATGGGCCTTACACTATCACCAAGGTTGTGGGTAGCAATGCTTTTGAGCTCAACACTCCACCCTTCATTGGCTTGCACCCAGTGTTCAATGTGGACCTCCTTTGACCATATTTTCCACCATTATTAGATACCTCATAGATCACAGAACCACTAACACCAACAGAGCTCAACCCTGATTGCATGGAATAAGCATCCACAGATCAGATAATGGACACATTAGTCAAGGGAACTCACCAACAGAGGATCTAATTTTATTAGGTTATCAAGGCAGGTCAACTCCTACACCAAGGAAAGTGGCTCACCCGGGGCCAAATTCAATATAAGTTTCCTCACATGATTGGGGAACTCAACGCAATGGAGACCATTGCTTCCCAAGGGGGGAGGACTGATCCAGGTGGATATTGGTGGCCACCCACCTATTCCAACTGGCTCCTGCTGACAATGTTTAGTTCAACACGTTCTTTTGTATTTCTTTGTAATTGTGTGTTCTACATTTCCAGGGATGTATGAATCCCTACACATCTTCCAGGTGGATACTGGTGGCCTCCCACCTAATCCAACTAGATTATTTTGTATGTTTTCATGTCATCACATCTTGTTGTACTTCGAGCGTCGATTTGGGGCCCTAAACAATGTTTTTTTGGCTCGCCACAGTCAAACTGTAGACGAAGTCAGAGTTTGACTATGTGATGTGTATTTCTTGAAAAGACCTTTCCAATGGGATATCACGCGCCTAAAACAGAGGTTGTATGCAAAATTTACGACCCCGGGAAGTTGAGGTACCAACTTACCCATAGGGGCCCACATAACTTTTGGCGTTTCATCTCCTAGGGTTAGGTTTTTGGATGTCTAGGGTTTTGGAATTCATGAGTAATGTTAAAAAGGCCTTTGAAGCCTCATTGTAATCATTATGCTCAGACGGATGCGTGTAGCATCCATCTCTTCTCAAAGATAGCTACCACCATTCGAGCAAGTGTTTCAATTTTGCAGTTTTACAGTTTCATCCTATTTCATTTATTCAATAGAAGATATTTTTCACTGGATATATGTGTTGTTCTTCATATCTCTGTGTTGATTGTATTCAGTCTGTTAATCAGTTTGTTCCTCTCCTAAATCCAGATCACTAATGGAGAAACTGGAATCCCAAATGACTCTTCTATCCTAGAGAGCATGCCATCCTTTATATTATGATAAAGGAAAATTGATTTTTGACAATTTCCATATTCAATGTGAGACAAAAATTAGAAAGTAAGTCTTTTAAGGAAATCCACTCCTCTAAAGAACCCAATCCAATAATTAAAACATCATCAACAAAGAATAAATGTGTGATGGCTACACCCTTTGCAGCTTGTATACCCTTGAAAGTCCCACCTGTGCATGGCTTTTTCAGAATTCTTCCAAGACTTTCTACCATCAGCAGAAATAGTAATGGTGAGAGTGGAAAACCTTGACGTAAACCTTTATGACTTCTAAAAAACTCAGTTGGAGCTCCATTAACAATTACTGCATAGTTTTCACTGGTAACACAACCCAAGATCCATTGGGAGACTTCCCATTTCAGTCCTATTTGTATCAACATCAACTTAAGAAAATGCCAACTCACCTTATCATATGCTTTCATGAGATCTAACTTTAAAATGAGAGATTTCATTTTACAAGTTTTGACAGTGTGCATGCATTCCTGAGCTAGACCAATTGCATCAAAACTCAATCTGTCTTTTAATCCAAATTGCTCTGAAGAAATACGTGAAGCCAACTTCACTTTAATCCTATTAGCTATGATTTTTGAAATGAATTTATAAGTGAAGTTGAAAAGCGATATAGGCCTATAATCATTGAATGAGAATGGCTTCGAATTTTTGGGAATAAGATCCACAAAAGTGGCATTCAATGATCCACTAACTTTGCTTGTTAGTCTGGACTCTTCTATAGCCCTCAAAAGGTCATTCCCCATAATGTCGAAGAAATGTTGAAATAATTCATGAATCCAACCATCTGGACCGAGACTTTTTTCCTTTGGCATACTTGCAACAATTTCCTTAACCTCTTCCAAAGATACCTGTTGTCCCACTGCATCACTTTCCTCATCGGATAACATACATGGTACATCCTTAATTGCACCGATTTGTGAAATTGTGTCTTCCTTATCTACTTCTTTATACATTGACTGAAAATACTTATGAGAAACAACCCTTAGATCATATTGAGAAGTTAAATATTTTCCATCTAGATCTGATAACTCCCAAATGGTGTTATTGAGTCTTCTATGCTCTGCATACCTATGGAAGTATTTTGTATTCTTATCACCACTTTGGAGCCAAATGGCCCGACTTATAAGTCTCTAGGTTTCTTATTCCACCTACAAAATCTCCCCTTTCCTCTTTTCAAGAGCGTTGATAGCTTCCTTCTTTGAAGTAGAGATTTTTTTTGAAGGACAACATATGAAGATCTCACCCAACTGAAAATCAATCTGTCTTAATTCATAATTCATCTTTGTTTTCTTCTCTGTCTTCCACTTTATTACAACTTCTTTTAGTTTCTTTAATTTCTCCACCAATAAATTCATTGCCGAGAAGTTTTCCAATAAGTCCATAGACCTCCAGGATGTTTGAATGAGGGAGTTGAAATCAGGTTCTGACAACCAAGCCTGATTGAATTTGAAAGGTGTGAAGGCCCTACCAATTTCTTCATCGAATTGTAAACATGTAGGATTGTGATCCAAGAATTTAGAATTAATAATCCATGATCTGCATCTTCCCAAACTTCCTAATAGTTCGTCATTGATAAGAAAACGATCCAATAATTTTGATATACCTTCAGAACCCAAATGACCATTTGGCTAGGTAGGAAGATACGGGCATGGGAGGACGTCACCCAAACCAACATTTGTAAAGAGATTATGAAAATGATCTGACAGTGGATCCAATCTGGCATGGTCACCCCAAACATCTCTTGAAGACATTGTCAAATTCAAGTCTCTGCCAATAATTAAACCTTCCTCCAAGAGAAATCCATAGTCCAACATAGGTTGCAAGAAGTTAGCTCGTTCTTTGTGTGGACCATTACAGTTGAGGAGAAAGACTTTCTGTGTAACATCTTTCAGACGACTATCTAGCATGATACCTGCAGAAGTGGCATAGGCATACAAACCAACATATCCAGGGTTCCAACCTGATATTAGACCCCTTGAGCACCTATTAGGATCACATGTTACGCATTACCAAGTTGGACATATTTTGTGAAAGAAATCAATGGCCTTGTCACTGTTTTCCATGGTTTCTTGTAAAATGATAATGTCTCGTCTTGTTGTAGAGATCAAGTGCTTGAGGGATAGAATTTTGTTAGGGCCCCCAATCCCTCTTAAATTTAGTGAGAAAATAATCACGAGGCAACTTCAGAGGAGGGTTGTGAATCTCTAAGGGCCCTATGGGGAGGAGATGAAATTTGTAGAGGGGAAACACAAACATTTGAGGGAAAAGGAGGAGCCAATCCTCCTTCAATATCTCCTTTCCCAAATTTATCTTCTCTTTTACCATGTTCTTTACGCACTGTGATATTAGATCTATCAATAGGATCAGATGGAGAAAGATGTGTGTTAATGGGCAGAAGAGGGGTTGCCGACAATACTTCATTATAAGAGGGAAGAAGTCCTATAGGACTAGGAGAAACCTCCAATGAACTATGTGAGCGAGATTTTGACTTGTCGTTATACTCAGGTAAAATATTTAATGGAGGAGAAGAATCATTACCCAAGGCATTATTTCCAGACCCTTTATCATTACCCGAAATGGAGGGGAGGACAGGGTGTGAGGCACTCTCAATCATTCCAGGGGATTTTGTCCCAACCAAACTTGTGGGAGGAGGAATTAGCATCTTGGTGGCACCCCCAACTTGAACCAAGGCGTCCTGACTATTTAAATTTACACCTAAAATAGGGGGATCCTTTTTTAACTTACTCACAACTAAATCCCAAAACCCCCAAAAATATCGACTAGCCATTCTTCACAAGACATAAGAAAACTCTTGTCATCTTCAGAGAGGAAACTGAAAAAGGAAGGGTAGTGAGTATACATCTTACAAAGAAAAGAGTCCCGCTAGAAGACTCTATCCTCCAGGTTGGAGCTCGAAACCCTGGGTGAAATCTCCACGCAGGCCCGATCATCCTCAGACTTCTTCACCGAAAGACAATTATCTTTAATATGACCAGGCTTCCAACATTTATGACATCGAAATGGCTCCCGCTAGTATTCCAACTATTGTGTGAAAGAGGATTCATCCTAGGAGATGTATATCTCTTCTAGAAGACCCAATTCTAGATCCATATCAACTAGAATCCAAGCCAGACGTTTATTGTTCTATCTAATTGATTGTTTCTCAATATATGAATATGCCAACCGAATTTGCAATTTCCCTAAAGACCCTCGTCGTCCAGAGTTATAATGGAAAATCAGGGAGCAACATCCAGATACATCTGTTAGTGAATGACTCTGAAAGTGGGTTAAACCAAGGTCTCCAACGCTTAAGCATGAGAACCCCTCGACCCAGAATCCATGGAGGATCTAGGATTTTTTGAAGATCTTCCTCCACCAAAAAATGAAAGATGATCTAATGATTTGAAAGTAGAGTATACCTAGGGCAGTATCCCACAATGGGTTTCCAATTATTTTGGATCTAGTGAGAAATGTGTGTCTTCTGGGGTTTAATCTATTTTTTTTTCCAACCAGAGCTTTTGCAGCCAAACTCGCAACCTATCCATGGCAAGGTCCTTTCCTAGACAAAGGCTTGGTCTTTCTGGTCAGACCTTCCAACATTTTCCTTTTCTATTTTGTTTAGCCGAGAACCCAACATACTTGTTCCTTCCAGCCCCACCGTGCCTAAAATCAGAGCATCTTTCAGATTCTAAACCCCCAACCCCGGAATCCACTTCATGACCAGGGCTTTCGAGAAAACTAACGTTCTTTACTTGGGACAGAGACAGATTTACCCCTGGAGATTTTGGAAGTGTGCTAAGAGCCTCGGTATCGAGCCCACTCGTGATATTCACGTGATTATCCTTCCTTCCCTCGCCAATTGTTTTGTCAGAGCGATCCGCCCAGGCCACCTATGCATGGTCACGTACCCGATCTTCCAACGCTGCCACTAAGGATGCCTTCTGGCATTCATAGATGAGCTTATATGTCTCATCAGACAAGAAAATGTCCTTGTGAGTCCACAATGGGTCCTCATCGACCCAATCTAAGTCTAGAAAGGAAGACAAGTCATCATACAGTAGAATGTCCTGTCACCATCAAAGATCTACAGAAAGTGGGTGCCATTTGTTCGAAAAATCACCTGCAAAACCCTAACGATAAACCCTAACCCTAACCAGAAAAAACAATAAATACAATCACAACCTAATCATTGTTTATTCCAATGCACGAATACTATATGAATATAATTGGTAAAGAGTAAAAGTTTTTTAAAAATTACTATATTAGTTAAAAATAAAATAAAATTATTAAAAAATTATTGAATTAATGAAAAATTGGTTAGTTGACAAAACAATTTATATATTTTATTCAAACAATTTTAATGATAATGATATATTTTATTTAAACAATTTTAAATTTGATGTATATGTTTTTTGGAAATGAATTGTATATTATATTTTTAAATGTACAACTTTAAATTTGATGTATATGTTTTTTGGAAATGAATTATATATTATATTTTAAAATGTTCAACTTTTAGGGTGGACATTCCATTTATTATTAAGGACAAATACAACTTAAAATAATAATAAAAAAGAATGTTGAGATGCAATTTATAGGGTACAGTCAAAGGATAATCATTATAAAAAGATGACAAACCAAAAATCATTAAGAAAAAATATAAAAATAATAAAAGATCTCAGGAAAATAAATAAAATTTAAAGAAAAATTTAATTTAATAAAAAAAAAATCAAATTTATAATATTAAAATTAAACAAAAGTCCAAGTCAAAATGGAAAAAAGAGGCTTGGGGTAAAAGAAGAAAATTAGTAGAAGGAGGATAAATAAGATAAGTAAAATTAAATTTTAGAAAATTAAGAAATAAAAAAAGGGTTTAATTGACCCAGAGAATAATAGTAAACTTTGAAGATTGATTAAGATTATAGCCATCATCTCGATTAGAATTATTAGAATGTTTTTCAATTTCAATTTTAGTCGCTTTTTGAATGATATGAGAGGAATGGTAGGGTGTAGAAGCAATAATTTTTGTTTGGTCAAAGAAAATGAGATGGTTAGAATTGTAGGAGTGTTCAATGATAATTGACTTAAAAATGAGGTTGTGGAATGTGTCAACTATAGTAAGTGCTATAGGAGCACCGACTCATGCCCTAACTCACTTTCTTGTTGATAAAATTCATTCATTTATTGGAAAAACTCTGTCATTTATTAAAGGTTCCTCTGATTTTATTCAAAAAACTTAGCATCTTCACCTTGATGAACAAGACATCATAGTTAATTTTGATGTTGTGTCCTTATCACCAAAATTCATGTTCTTGAAGCCCTTGAACTTATCTCTAACCTTGTGGACTCAGAAACCCTTAACCTCATTGAAATATGCCTCACCACTACTTTCTTCAATTTTAAAGGGATGTGTTATAAACAAATGGAAGGTATAGCCATGAAGTCCTAAGCCTTATCCCCAGTGGTTGTCAATATTTTTATGGAACATTTCAAAGCTTTATCCTTTAACAATTTTCATATTAAGCCCAAATGTTGGTTTCAATTTGTTGATGATATCTTCATTATTTGGCCTCATGGCCATCCCTCTTTGACCTCTTTCCTTAACCATCTTAAAAACAACTGGTCTCATATCCAATTTACTATGGAAATCTAAAATGAAAACTCTCTCCCCTTTTTAAATGTTCTCAATGCTCATCTTCCCAATGGTACCCTTACCCACCAAGTTTATAGGAAAAAGTCTCACACCGATTGGTACCGTCATTCCCATTCTCACCATCTATCACGTTTTAAAAACTTTGGTAATTTGAGTTATTTGAACCTTTTCTCCTCATTTCCTTGAAAAAAAAATCCTTCTTACAAAGACCACCCTTATTGCCAATGGTTATTCAATCTCTCAAATCAACAAGGCCTTTTGCTCCACCCACCATTCTAATTCTAAAAACTATCCTTCCTCTTCTCCTCCATTGGATTTTATTTCTCTTCCCTACATCCAGGRTACTCTAAATCATATTTTTAAGATATTGACCCAAAGTAATATTAAATCCCTCTTTAAACCCTATAATAAAACCCTTAAACAATTATTTAGAATTAGCTAAGGATAATTCAACCCCATGAACAAACTATATGTTTAAGTCATCTATCATTAAACACTAGTACAAATCTAATTTGCTTTGACCTCTTGTATCATTTAGAATGTGTTGGAATTTCAAAAACTTCCCAATAATTTTAATGGGAATGATGGCTACAAGCTTAACAATCTTGAAAGCCTATTATTCATTCTCTTTGTATTCTTTCTCCTCATTTTACTCATTTTACCCAACACCTCCTTTTTCCATTTTAACATGGATTATTTTTTAATTTTAATATTATAAATTTAAAATTTCTTATTAAATTGAACTTTAGTTTATTTATTTCTTCTTTCACATTTCTATTCTTACCTTATTATAAATATATAAAAAACTGAATTTATTTATTCATTGTAAACATATAATATACAATTTATTTTTTCCTCGACATTTCTATTCTTACTTTATTATAAATATAAAAAAATAAATTTATTTATTCACCATAAACATATAATATACAATTTATTTTTAGAAAGTCTATACATCAAGTGTGAAAACATATACATATAATTGAAAAAAATTGAGAATACAACACTCATTAAAAAAAATCAATTCATATAAGTTAAGATGTGAAAATGAAAATGAAAGAAAATAGAATAAGGTATGATGGGATGAAACACTATGAAATTGAGAGACAGAGACTACTTAATGTTTTTTTCCTATGGCCCTATAATGTATAACATATTCACAAATAAGGAATATATCACATTTCACAATAATCCAGCGAGAGATACAATAAGGATGGGTAAAAAAATGAAGTAGAATAATTTAGTGAGAAGTACAATAAGATTGAGTAATAAAATTACATAGGCAAGATTCAAATGGATCTTGGATGTATGTTGGACATTGAATTTAGTGCACCATTAGTTTGTCATTATATCATTAATTTTAGTTATTATAATTTTTTATTTTAATTTTTAAAAAAATATTATATAATTAACAAATTTTATTGTTTTATATAATCATTTGATCTAGTAAATAGTTTAATAACATTTTATTGAACAAAACATAAAATTGTGAATCAAGTTATCTATTGTATTATATGGCATATTTAATGATTAAGATTATGTATTTCTTTTTAAGAAATCACAAGTTCAAATTCAAAAATAAAATTTATATCATTTAATATAAAACTTTAAAATTAAATTATTATTATTATTATTTTTTTTTCTGAATTCTTATTGGATAAGAATTTAGTAGATAAAAATATTAAAGTGTTATTGCTAGAATGACGGCGTACATTAACACTTTAATGTCAGGTTACTAAATGCATTATGTCAAGGACTTAAAAACATTAAAAGACTGGCTATTTTCAACGATCTATCGATTTAACAAACAGATTCATACAATTTGCATCGAGCTTGGAGTTTAATTCAAACCCCATTGAGGTAATTTGCTTCGGGTTTACAGTTTGCATCTTGCTTGGAGTTTAATTCGAGGGTTTTCTGGAGATAGCTTGGAGTATGATTCAAGGATTTTTCTGGAATCCGACATAAGTTTGGAGTCTGATTCGAAGGTGTTTATGGAGATTTGACCTACCCAAGGATCCAAATGACTTTATTGGAGGTCATATCCTGGAGCATTTTATAAGATTTGATCTGCAATGGAGCTATGTCGCCTATCTCTGGAGAAGATTGTTGCGCAAGCTTGAACTCCGCGAAGAATAAGACAGAACAAAGAGTTTTAGAGGAATAAGTATCGATATTTCTCGTGTCGTCTTTTGTTGTAGATTGAAGGATTTCCTTACTGTGTTTAGCTGGAGACTACAAAGGATTTCCCTTGCCTTATTTTGGCTCCAAACTTCAAAGGGTTTCTCTTGCAGACTCCAAACCCTTTCCCCTCAGGCTCTACCTGTTCAACGCGCAAATTACCCCAAGCTTTAAGCTTCATTGTAGGCAATGGAGGCACCAATACGATATAAATAGGGTTTAAGTTTAGTATTGTTCATTATTTGTTTCAATCAATTAGATTACAGTTATATATGTGGTGAAACAGGGAAGACAGCGTTGAAGCGTCATCTTCCCCAGGAGTTTGAGAGCAAATGTGAGTGTGAGTACAATGCTTATATTATTTTTTATTGTCTTAAATCCTCTGTATACATTGTTTACTGCATTAAATCATATTTTGTTCAGACGTCAGTGTTAATTTTCTATTCTTATACAGATTTAAATCCTCACTACAGATCTAGATTCAAGTTGTTGGTATTTACATTTAATATATATAGTGGTTGGGCTCGATTTATTCGAAAAGCATAGATTGGGTTCTTGCTCGGTCTAGTGGAAGCATATCTCTGTTGATTTCATTACATTTTATCCATGGTAGCTTCCCTAAAACCGTTTGTGGTTGTTTGTAAATTGTTTCAAGTGTAATCCAGTTCGTGGCTTCTTTATTGTGACCGTGGCTCCCTTGGGCATTGTTAGATGTTTGTGTGTTTGACATAAACATGTGCTTCCATCTCTAATTTGGGTTCTTGTGATCATGTTGTTGAAGCTTTTGTATTTGCAGTTTTGTTATGAATGGTAGCTCCTTACTTCACACACATCTTTTTTTCCTGCCTACATTCTTCTTCTTATTCTTTAACAACTCTATGCCAGCCGATTGACATCAGGATTCTCCTCAAGATTTCGAAAAAAAAGTTCTCATAAAGCCATATTCTTTGGTTTCTACCCCAATATCTAACTCTGGCTCACAACAGAAGATAAAGGACTTGACAATAAAAATTAAACTTATCTGCACTCTTTCATTTCACTCGTACATGCCTTACTGATTACTACCTGAGCAAATTAGTGAGATTCTGACAACCATTGCTCTTTGTTAAACCTGCCAAACAATGATATTTCTTATAATTTGGTTCATTCGTAGGTCTTTGAATAGAAGATTGTACACCAAACTTCACCCTTAACAACCCTGGGATTGAAATGGGCATCTTCCAATGGAAACCTGGTTTAGTTATTGTCTTCAACGTAGCACCACCTACCCGAATTGACATGGGAATTTCCTTGTTGCGGAATACCAAACAAGAGCTACATGTATAATGGATATTATGATTGGTATTGATGCATGAACTACCAAAGTTGCGCGGGAATGGCAAGCACTGGTTTTCTGCAAATGAACCAATAATATTAAAATTTCAAGCTGCACTATGAGAGGGAAATATCAAGAGCTAAAACAAATAGAGTTCTTGTGCAGGATTTGTTAGATACAATTTCGACATATGTGGTGAAGGGTTTCTGCTTATTTTCATCCCGTTAATGATCATGATGATGATTATTACCATCCAGTGAGACCATCAAACCTTAAGAACAAAAATTGTTAAGAAAAGGAATTAACAGATTGGCATTAGAATTTTATTTCTAAACTTGAAAAGATTGAAGATAAGCTTTCTAAATCTCAATAGATTTGATGAGCTAATAGTTTAGGAAGTTGTTACAAATATTTCAAAAGTCCAGACTTAATGTGGTCATACCCTTACAAAAAATAAGGTGAACCAAGGGGAGTAAGAGATACCAGACTTGGTAATTTTCCTTCTAACATATAGGATTTAGGCACATTGGTTGACATTCTACATTTTCAGGCCCTTCATTAACTTGTGCCATTTCGGTAGTGAATCGAAGCACAACCGGAACCCCATCTAAAATCTCAATAGGCACTGCCATTTCCCAGGTCAGTGATGTCTGGTTATTATGTTGTATTTTGATGTATCGTTTGTGAAACTTATCCTTCACCTTGAGAGAAGCGTCCTACTCTTGCCTTGTGCTTCATCTTTTTGAGGTGTGTTTTGTAATTTTGTGGGCATCATCAGTTCCCTTTATTCTATCATAAGATCTAGATTGGATAAGTATTAGTAGATTTGCTATGCCCCCAAAAAAATGGCAATTCACCTTCTCATTCATCATTTGGCATTTAGCACATTAGATTTTGCATTTTGAAATATTTCTTCAAGGCCATAAATTCCTGTGGTAATTCTACATTACACTTCCACAATAAAATTGCTCTTCCTAATTGTGATATTGTGGCTTTTGATGAAAGCCTAAATGCAAAGAAAACTCTATCATAACCACCATTTCACTGATTTTACTAGTACTTGGATACGGTGTTTATTACACCAATGTTGCTAGGAGCACCCTCCTAGGGGCCACTCCCCCATCATAATCGTGCTTTGAGTAGGAGTGTCCTGGGAGTGACCTTGAGAGCAGGCTCCCAAAATTTGGGAGCGCACTCTAGGGCTCTCTAGGACGCTCTCTGCCACTATGGGTAGCATGGCGCTCCTTGGACCACTCCTTTTTTATATATATGCATCAAAATATATTAAAATATATATTATATAAAAAATACTCATGAAATGCTCCCGCTCTAGAAATGTTTTGAAAATTGTGTTTTTCGCTCTCAATAGTTTTGGTCCTAAGTCATAAGTCTTGACAAGATGATAGTAGATACAAAATCACATTAAAAAAAATATATATATTTGTTCCATGAGATTAATCATGGCAATGAAAACAATGAATTTCCCCTTGTTTACTTGATGGAAAATGGTCATAGTGTCCTCAGAGCTCAATCCCTAACTCACTTTTACAAAATGAGGGTTAAAAAACCAAGAATGTGTTTATACTATATAAGGTGATATTGACGTAGGTAGGGCGATAATTTCCATATTATCATCATAATTACTGAAATTATCGTGATAATTAAAGGTGATAATATCACCACATCGGATTATGGTGATATTATCGTGATATGTGTAACATTGCATCTCAAGCCGACAATCATATCTTTCCTAACAAGGAAAATATTAAATTTGCATAATGGTTCTTAAAATGAATAGGAAGAAAAGGTATTAATTAGGTTCAAGGAAATTCAATACTTTAGCCAAAGAATATGTGAAGAAAAATAGAAATTAACTACTAACTTTTCTGAAGGGTACATGGGGACTCCTGAGTCATAAGTCTTGATAGGATGATACACAATTGAAGAATTTTGAGGTTCCTAAAGGCTTCCCAGTAGGCCTGTCATGTGACCTCTTGTTGGGCACCAATTTCAAGGTACTTTCAAATTGTTTTTCTCATTGTTTTAGGACTATTGTCTTGTTGTCCAAAACAACCAACAAATTTGAACTTTATGCCCTGAAAATATACTAAGTAGGATGTGATTTAATGCTCCTTTGAAGCTTCTCTCTGAATGGGTTTTAATAGGAAGTTTTGTTGTTCATTATTATCACATTCATTATACTTCAAAATAGAAAATACCCCTTAGGATATTTAACACCTACAACTGATAAGTAAATAAGAAAACCATGACAAATGAACACAAGTGTTTTTGGTCAACATAACCCTGGAAAAACCCCCATGGGGAAAACCAGTAAGAGAGTAGATGTATTATGGAGATCTCAAAGCAAATGCTACAACAAGGAAATGAAACAATGGAACCTGATACAAGAACAAGTTCCTCTTAAGCTTTCTTTGGAGTTCCTTGAAATCGGTGCCCCTTTTGAACTTGTGCACCCCCTTTCCTTTTGTTCCTACTAGAAGGTGCTTTGTGCCCCTTAGCTTCCTTTGCCTACTAGATATGAATACTTTCACCCTTGCCTTGAAGTTTGTGCCCAATAAAATGGTGTGCCCCCTCTTCTTATCTCTCCCTTTCTCCTTTGCTTGCGCACCCTCTCTACACAAGTGTGCCCCCATGCAAGTGCTCCCTCAACAAGCTTGTGCGCCCCCTCAACTCAAGAGTGTGCCCTCTCCAAGCTTGTGCACTTTCTCCTATCAAGAATGTGCCCTTATCTAGCATGTGCGCCCAAAATTCTCTCACAATGGTGCACCCTCTTGCCTGTTATAGTGCGCTCCTAGCCTCTCACCAAGATGCGCCCTATCAAGCTTGCTTGCTCTTCAACAATGGTGCACCCCCTTCTCCAAATATCTCCTTCTCCTTTCTTCACATTCACCCAAATCACTCAAGTGAACAATGAGCCTCTCTTTTTCCCCTTTGCCTCCTTTAGCCTAATCCTTAGGCTAACCTAGACAATTAGTGGCTAAGATTAGATCTTAGGCCAAACCTCCAATCAATGGTTGAGATTAAATATCAAAGACGACTTAAGTCTCCTAAGTCACTTTTCCTTCATTAATGACATTATAAAATCAAAGTGACTTTATAACTTAAAGTACTTTGTCATTAAAGATGTTATAAAGTCAAAGTGACTTTATAACATAAAGTAAAGTGGTGAGGGTCAAATATTTCCCCCTTTGTGTTTGGAGACTCACAAACACAAGGGGACCACTTTCCAAGGTACCCAAATCTCAACAGTCCCTCTTACCAAGGAAAGTGTCACTCACCACTCCCAAACTGTCCCTGAAGTGGACATCCTTTCCCCTTGGCAAGGACTCGGTGAGTAAGTCTACAACATGCTCATCAAAAGTGGCTTTGAAATTGATCTGCTCGTCACCATAGCCAAGTGGGACCCAAACCTCTTTGGCACCCTGCTTTCTCTCATCAACCTCTGAGGCTCTCCAACATATTCCTTGGTTTCCTTCAGGATCTCCTGAAACCATCTCGGTTTCTTCTGTTGAAATATTGTAACTGCAAA
>JASDQU010104337.1:6291-30426 GCA_032191745.1 Picea mariana | reverse complement strand
TTAGGGAAAGGGGGGGTTAAAAGTTAAGGGAAAGGGGATAAGCTATGGAGCTTAAGCCAAAAAGGAATATTTTATTAATATTTCTTAAGTATAAAGTATGGATAATTATTTTATCCTAAGTTCTAAGGTTGAGGACAAGTGGGCCAAAGTGGCTCCCAACATGACAAGTGTCAAGTTGGGAACATGTATACATATAGTTTGGACTTAGTTCATTTTTCCATTCCTTCCATCATTTAGTCATCCATTCATTCATTCCATGATCATTAACTCATGCAGTCAGTGGTCCTCCGTACCTTCATGTCACTGTACCTGAACCTATATCGGTACCCATACCTGTTTGTGTACCTGGTTAGCTTGGGAGATAGATTGAAGAAGCGAGTTGTTAGGCCCGTGGGATATTGAAGAGGTGGGTTGTCAGGCCCGTGATCAATCTCTCTGGGTGAGATAATTGATGGGAATTGATTTCCTGAAGGTGCTAAAATACAACTACAGGGCTCTAAGACTTCCTGTCCGTCCTGTTGCTGAAGTCCTGGAAGGGAAGTGGGGCAGCCGAAGGACTGTTGAGAAGAGAAGGGGCACACTTCTTGGGGTGGGACATGCATGTGGGGAATGGGAGACTATAGGATATTAGTTTAAGTTGGCACCCGTGACAAAGTCTTTCATGTTTTCTATGATCCATTAGCCTGGTTAGGAACCCCTTTACCCGGGTGGAGTTTAGTCCCATCTCGGGGGTGAACCACTGATGAGAGTGATGAACAATGTGGCCTAGGATGGGAGGTTCGTCGAAGGTTTGCACACAATTGGTGATATTATAACCAAGATAAGTGTCAATTGTGTGATAAATTACATGTTGCATTATTATTTACATGTTTATTTTTATGGGTTTATCCTATGTGTGGTTTATAATTGTCTTTATATTTATGGTATTGCCTGTATATGATGCATGTATATGTTTAATGTTATTTCAGTATGAATCTGTGCATTTACAAAATGTATTTGTTTTTTCATGTTTATATATAAAGTTCTGCAAGAGTTCTGTGTGTATAAGTTTTAATTGCACGCAGTTCAAAAAATTTATGTGGCATAGCTTAGTTGGATGCTATGTATGTTATAGTATGGTATCAAAGAATGAAATCATTTTCTGGAGTAGCATGGCCCAACATGGGTGGCTAGGGATGTCACGATATGGTATCAGAGCTATAGTTTTCAACATTGAGGTTGGATGGGCCGCGCAATTTTGAGTTGAGCGTCCACAGTAAAAAGTAACAACAATTGCGCGGAATTGGGAAAAGTCCCCCAATTTATGTTGTTAAATTCATGGGAAAATCGAGAAAATTCAACCAAGTGCTGAGATATTATTGATTTAATATCTATTCTAGCAAAATTCAGACCTGGAATTGGTCAAATTTGAAGCTACAGTGAAGCCATGATAGATAGAGCGAGATTAGTAATTAAATTTCTCAATTCGTGAATTAAGTTTGGGAAAAATTCATTCCAGAAATGCAACCCACAACAATTTGTTGTTGCAGAGGTTGAATTGGTGTTATCTGTTGAAATATTGTAACTACAAAGATTATTTTATTTTATTATTGATGTATTATTCATTAGATCAATCCCCTTTTGTGGATTGATCATGTCAGGCATTGCAAATGACCCAATCCCCTTTTGCAGATTGTTCAAATGCTAATTGTAACATGCTAAATGAGAAGTCGACCCCCAAAATATATTAAAGTGGTTATGACCACCCATAATGAGAAGTCGGCCCTGCCAGTGAAAAGATACCTCAGTTTAGTACCTGCCAAATTGTATAAATAAGAGAGGCCAATGCCTCATTTGTTCACTCACTCACTTGATGATCAGAGCACAATTTGGGAGCTACAGTTGGAGAAGAAGAGAGAGAGAGAGAGGCGCACTACTTGGGAGAGGAATTTATGTCTTGTTTGGTTTATTCTCTTGGCATTGTATTGGCTATCTATATTAAGGAAGTTTTTGCTGGATTTTCTCCCCCATGAGGGTTTCCCAGGATAAATGATGTGTCTCTTTTGATTGTGTATTTCTCAGTGATCCTATCTATGCTATGGTTATCTAGTAAATTGAAAAGAAACCTAATAATAACTTAAACTCTAACATGGTATCAGAGCTAAGCTGAAGAGAGAATCTTTTACAAGATAAAGAAAAATGTCACTGTTGTCGTACAAGAAAATTAGGGCTTTTTGTTGGAGAGGATTTTTTTCCTAAAACCCATCTAGAAAAGTGCGCCCTACCCTAGTGAAGCTTTTGGCATCTTGAGCACACATTTTCAATGGATAGAACTCATGGAAAGTGAAACCCTAGTTTTCATTGGTACCAGAAAAACCAGAAAACCAAAAAAATCAGAAAACCAGAAGTACCAGAAAACCAGAAGCACAAGTCCAAAAATCCGTTGGTCAAGTTTGAGGGGGGAAAATTTGGATTTTCAGAAATTTGATTGTACCAGCTTACTCGCCTCAACTCAGTGCATCTAGCCCATGGATTAGAATTTCAAAATTTGAAGATTGAAAAATTAGGGTTTCCTCATAAAACCCTAAGTTGCAGTTGCTATTGCATTTCAGAATTAGTTGTAGTATCAATTGCAGTTGCAGTATCAGTTGAAGTATCAGCTGTAGTACCAATTGTAGTCACCCTTGAAGTTTTTAAGAGTTGGTAATTATTACCGCTGCTACCAGATGGTGCCACTACCTACAAATGCTATCAAAGGTATGTACTCACATATGTTTAAATTGTTAAGCTTTAAAGGGTATTTGCAGGAGAAGGAATCTCTTACCATAGATCCAGAAGGATCTCAAGATCCAACACATTCAGAGGAATAATGTAACCTAGGTTTGATTATTCTAATATGCATCTATTTGTTATGACATTATTTTGATCAATGTTGCATGTTGAAGCTATGACCATCACACTAACCTTTGGTCAAAATTAAGTCAAGGTATTAGATGGATTAAAGTTGAGATCATAGAGTTTATTCTCTAACCCAACCTTCCGTCAAGATAGCATATTGTCTTAGTACAAGAAGACAGGGTGAAGAAAGCACTCATCATATTGAGTGAAGGAGACTTGGAAGAAAAGCAACACACTCATTCTTGAGGACAAGGCTCTAGGTTCCAGGTTTGATTAATTAAGTTGATAAGATACAAAATTCCACATGGCAAGTTGATAACTGCCCCTTTACAAGTAAACACTATAGTTTAGGTAGCATTATTTGAAAAGTATTATACTTGGTAGCATGTGAGCATATCAAGATAAATGCTTAATGTAATCATTTACCATATACAACTAACATCTCCTCTGGGAGAAACTTCCTGTGTTGATTCCAGTTTACCTTGGATGAATGTTTGATCACAACACTAGAAGAGTGTTGATCTCATTTCATATTGTATCTCTTACTTTTGATCTTTACTTCATATATGTCACAAGTGAAAGCTCTAAAGGAGCTACTATGACAATTATTCGTGCTATTGTTTTATTTACTATTATCAAAAGAGTATTATTCTTTCTTGTTGTTTTGTTGACCTTGTTTCAGGTCACAGGTAATAACCCTGAGGAAGCTATAATGAAGGTTGCAAAAGGCAACAGATTATATGAGACATGAAGCATACTATGTACATGACCATATACATTCAAGTACCAAAGAAGATGAAGAAGAAGCTATCTTTTGAGATTCAAAGTATCTCATATGAAGATTGATTGTAAGGAGCAGAAGGCTCCAAAGATGACCGAACATTAGAACAAGAACTCACAACATAATTGTTCAAAGGTTAATGAAGACACCTTGATGGGAAGTAGAACTCATTTGAAGCCCGACTCAGTATTTCATATTTAGACTCTGTATTCAACACCAAGTATACCCTGTAAGAGATGATGAAGTCCTTTTAGACTCAGAAGAAATCGAGAGTAAGCCTAATCTCAGAAAGGATCAGATGAAGAGACAACTTCTAGGATTGGGAGACAGATGCCATGAGAAGACTAGATCATAACTTCAGAGACTCCTAGGATATATGAAATATTCTGGAAGATTCCCTTGTTTCAGTGACAAAGAAGGAAGCCAGTCAGAAAGACTAGGATATGGATTCTTCCGTGAGACTAGAAGAGAAGTCAATATTTACTTCCAAGATTGATCTATACAGATCAAGCATGTTGCAGATGTACAAAGCCTAATGTGTGTCTAGAGGATTCTCCCAACAAGAGGGAGAAGACTATGACGAGACACTTACTCCAGTAATTAAAGAAATAGTTCCAGTATTTATGAAGACAACCAAAACAACCATGATTCATATATAGTATGAGATGCAGGGGGAGAAATTCCCATATTCAAAATTGAGTGGAAGTCGGTGCAGTACATTAGTTGGGTCATGGAGACATGACTAAAATAAAATATAGATTTACCTCCATGAAATAAGAAGAGCTACCTTCAGTATAAATTATTGAGCCACTCTCAATTTCATATGAAGTTATTGCCATGATGGAGTAGAGGAATTACTCCCAGATTTCAGCAGTCACAGTGAAAATGGAACAACCATTCTCAGCTTTAGAGTAGGTGCAGGTGCAGAGTCCCAGTTCCACAAGGAATAATTGCAGAAAGAGGAGAGGACATACTCTCAATGAGTGAGACAGATAGTGCTTTGCAGAAAACACATAGAGCTAGCACACAATTGTGTGGATTGAGTTGTAGCTGAGCAAGTGTACCAGATTGGTACAATGTAACATGAAAATTTGGTTTGAAGATTGAAGATAGAAAGAATCAGGTCTGCAGGTTGAAGGAAGCTCTATTTGTATTGAAGCAAGATCCTAGAGCTTGATTTACAGTTTCCTGAAGAGATTGGGAGTTACCAAAGAGTAAAGTTGATTCTAACATTTATCTCAAGGTTATGAATGATGAGCCAGTGATGTTACTACTATATGTAGGTGATGTATTCTTGACAAGATAAAGAAAATATCATCACATATTGTAGAGGAAGCTCGTTACAGAGTTTGATGGAAGATCTAAATGCATTATCTCTTAGGTCTTGAAATTTGGCAGAGCACATAGAATATCTTCCTTAACCAAGGGAAGTATGCAGTTAAAATGAAGAGGTTTGACATGTTGAAATGTAAATCCATGAACACACCCATGGAAATGAAGTTGAAGCTCCTGATAGACACCTCGTCAGAATTGGTTGATGCTACCCTGAATAGACAGATTATTGGTTCAGTGATGTATCTGACGAATACCAAGCTAGATACATGTTTTTCCTTGAGTCAGTATCTGGTAGAACCCAGACGTGTTCACATTGTTGCTGCAAAACATATGATGAGATACCTTAAGGGTACGTTGGATTTTGGTCTCTATTATACTAAAGATCATGACTTCAGACTGAGTGGTTAGACTGATTCATATTGAGCTGGAAGTGTTTATGATATAAAAAGAGCACTTCAGGATGTTGTTTCTAGTATGGAGTCAGCCATGAATTCATGGTAGAGTAGGGAGCAATTCAGCATTGCTCCGAGCACGACAGAAGCATAATACATTGTTGCATGTTCCGCCAGTTGTGAAGCCATATGGCTTCAGATGTTGTTGACAAATCTATTTGATATGGAGATGGAAGCCACCGTGATCCTATGTGATAACCAAAGTTGTATAAAGATGATGGAGAACCTTGCGTTCCATAATGAGTCGAAGCACATAGAGATTCAATATCTCTTCATTTATGATATGTTACAGAGGGGAGCTATAAAACTCCAGTATGTTAGCACAGATGAACAAGTTGTTGTTGTGTTAACCAAGCCTCTATATCGTGTAAAGTTTGAGCACTTTTGAGATAATCTTGGTATAGTCCGAAAGGACCTCCCTCAAAAGGGGGAGTAGATTTGATGTGCCTATTTAATTGCTGTGTTGATGATGCCAGCTTAATTGCTGTGATGATGTACCAGCCTAGTGCTGTGATGCCAACTTCATGCTGATGATATGCCAACCTTGTGCTGTGATGATGTGCTAGCCTTGTGTTGTGATGATGTGCCAGCCTCGTGCTGTGATGATGTGCCAACTTAAGTGCTGTGATGCCAACCTTGTGCTGATGACATGCCAGCCGGGTGCTGTGATGATGTGCCATCCTTGTGTTGTGATGATGTGCCAACCTTATGTTGTGATGCCAGCTTCGTGCTGATGATATTTTGTAGCCAACTTCGTGCTGTGATGCCAGCCTCGTGCTGAAGACTCTCAACCTAGTGATGATGTTGATGATGCTCCAAACTTTGTGCTGTGATGTTGTTGTTGTTGATAATGCTCCAGCCTTTGTGCTATGATATTGTTGTTTTTGATGTTGTATCAACCTTGTGCTGTTGTTGATGATGATGATGCCACTTCAACTTCTTGCTGAAGTTGATGATGATGATGCCACTTCAAATTCTTTCTGAAGAAGATGATGATGATGATAATGCCACTTCGGCTTCTTGCTGAAGATGATGCCGCTTCAAATTCTTGATGAAGATGATGATGATGCCACTTCAACTCCTTGTTGAAGATAATTATGATGATGATGATGTTATTTCATCTTTCATGCCGATAATGATGATGTTACCTTAGCCTCATGTTGATGCCATTCTAGCTCCCTGCTGTGAATGATGATATTGATGATGAGAAAAAATTTCGATGATTTATAGATATGCCAGTCAATGTTCCAAGATGCTGTTGATGATGCTGCCCTCTCTCTCGCCTGATGCTTTTGTAGAATACCCTTCTTGTTAAGGGGGAGTGTTGAAATATTGTAACTGAAAAGAGTATTCTATTTTATTATTGATGTATTATTCATTAGATCAATCCCCTTTTGTGGATTGATCATGTTGAGCATTGTAAATGACCAAATCCTCTTTTGTGGATTGGTCAAACCCTAATTGTAACATGCTAAATGAGAAGTCGCCCCCCAAAATATATTAAAGTGGTTATGGCCACCCAAAATGAGAAGTCGGACCTACCAGTGAAAAGACACCTCAGTTCAACACCTGCCAGATTGTATAAATAGGAGAGGCCAACGCCTCATTTGTTCACTCACTCACTTGATGATCAGAGTGCAAGTTTGGAGCTGCAATTGGAGAAGAAGAGAGAGAGAGAGGCACACTACTTGGGAGAGGAATTTCTGTCTTGTTTGATTTATTCTCTTGGCATTGTATTGGCTATCTATATTAAGGAAGTTTTTGCTGGGTTTTCTCCCCCATGAGGGTTTCCCAGGATAAATTATGTGTCTCTTATGATTGTGTATTTCTCAGTGATCCTATCTATGCTATGGTTATCTAGTAAATTGAAAAGAAACCTAATAGTAGCTTAAACTCTAACATTATCAAGGTGAAATTGAACAAATTTCATAGTTGCAGAATGTCTACGGTAAAAATGGGGAAACAATTAGGAAAAAGCCCCAATTTCTGCAGCAGAATTCATGAGGATTTGATGCGCATAAAAATGAATGTGCACAGGTGGGCACACTAAAAATGCATGATGCGTAGTGAAAATATTGTGGTATGTAAAATTTGGTGTTGCGCGAAAAAATATTGGCATGCTGGTACGTGAGCTAAAAATTGGCGCTGCGTGGTAAAATATTGGAGTGCGGGTTCGCACGCTAAAAATTGGCACTGCGTGGAAAATATTGGCATGTGGGTACCCTCGCTAAAAATTGGTGCTGCACAAAAAAATATTGGCGTGCAGGTGTGCGCGCTAAATTTTGGCACCGCGCGAAAAAATATTAGTGTGCAGGCGCGCACGCTAAAATTTGGTGCCGCGCGGAAAAATGTTGGTGTGCAGGTGCACCCGCTAAATTTAGCATTGTGTGGTGCAGATTGAGTGATGCATGCATAATACTAGAGTATGGTGTGCATACGCATAATAAGGTGTGCATGGTGTGCACACACATAAAGATGGCGCACGTGGTGTGCGTAGTATTGGCAGAGCGCAGAGGAATTTTTTTGGTGTGCGCAGAATGTGGGTATATATTGTCATGCGACAATTTAGTAAAATGCACATGACACAAAAATGGTGTGCGAAACAAAACAAATTGCGCGCAACAAGTATTAGTGCAAGAACCAAAATTTTGCACTGTGGATATTGGCGCGTGACACAAAAGTAGTGCGCGCCAGTTATTGGCGTGACAAAGAAGTGACACACATTGGTTATAGGTGCACAAAGCACGATTTACCTTGTGGTGCTGCTGTGCAGTCTAAATATGGATGTATAGGTTGAAATTGTGCATGAGAAATCTTTTGGATGGTGAACAACAATGGAAAACAAGCGAATTTCCACGACATTTTATACTGTTTGAACATCATCTTTTTGCAGCGCGTTTTTGAGGCCCTTAACAACGTTTTTAGCTACTCAAAAATCACGACAACAATGTATACTAAGTTACACTCTATCTTTGCAGCTCAAATAAAAGAGTCCGAAGAGAGATTTCTAATGGTGTAAACCGTTATTCAAACAAATCTTTTATGAGAAATTTACAACACAAACAATGGAGGGTAAATTTTAAGACCCATCTAACTTCGTAGAGCCATAAATCTCTTCTCCGGAATCAGATTGAGGCATAGGAGTAGTCAATGGAAATATATTGAACCATAGAAGACAATCCTAGATTTGAATTAAATTTCTGGGCATGTTAAAAATGTTTATGATGGAAAATAAGGTACCTATAACATTCCAGACCAAAAACAAGAATTGGCCTAGAACTTTAGCAAGTTGTAACTAGCAGCACAGAACCCAGAAAGAGGTGAAACTTGGAAAAAATGTCCATAATATGTATATGAAGAAACCCAATTGATCTTCTATGAAAAATCCAAAGGAGTAGGTGCAAAAATGCATAATTACAGCGCAAAGTTGTGCCAAGTTGAAGTGTGAACAGAAAAATTAATGAGCAATTTTCAAATAACCATAACTCTTTGCTCAAGACTCAGAATTGAGCATGGGAGTAGGCGTTGGAAAGGTATCGGATAGTAGAATATAAATATTCACCCATAAAATTAAKCTAGGMATTCAATTTTCCAAGAAATCAGAAGAAATAATTCTGATATATTATTGAACCAGAATGGTTCATATTTTCATGAAATTGTTGAAATAGTTTGCCTAACAAAGTTTTGTTGGCTGCACATTTTGCAGAGTTGACAAAAACTAGATCAGATCAAGATCAACACAGATTCCAWAGGAATGGAAGAKGCACAGGGGACTTACAGCCAGGAASATGAGATCAGAGGGATGAATTTCCATTTGGGTATTGAAGGAACAAACTCCAATGGACATGGAGAAGGAAGGGATGAAAACATGAATATGGTAGAGACCATTGAAAATTTACAGAAGGATTTCCAAATATATAAAGCTGAAAATGAAAGGATTATGAGAGCCAAGGAGCAACAAGAGGACTTCAACATGAAGTTAATGCAGAGCTTGAACATAATAGAAAATAAATTGGATAAGGAGAGTGGCTCAAGCAAATTAGGAAGTCATAGGTCTCCTAATGTGAAAAGAAGAACAAGAAGTGTTAGCAGACATCACCATCACTCCTCGAGGGATTCTAATAAGAGGGCACACAAAAAATCAAGTTCGTCCCTTGTCAGGAAGCATAAGAGGTCTAGGGTGGATGAGCTACAAGGAGAAATGAGCAAAATCAAACCTCCTACATTTGAGGAAAATCTTTGAGCATATGATCTCCTTTACAACCCCAACATTGAATAGGTGGCTGCCTTGGCATGAAGAAAGAAGTTGTTGATTTTATTGCCAAATGTTTGGAATTTCAAAAGGTAAAGGCTGAGTATAGACACCCAACTGGTTTGCTATAACCATTACCCATTCCTGAGTGGAAATGGGAAGTTGTAACCGTGGATTTCATCACCAAACTTACCATAACAAAGAAGTAGCATGATTATATCATGGTAGTGGTACTAATGCTGCCCATTTTAGTCCAATTAATCTCACTCACAAGGAAACCAACATTGTTGATGTTTATATCAGAGAAATTGATCGATTACATGGCATGCCCAAGACAATTGTGTCTGAGATAGACCCAAAATTTACCTCAAATTTTTGGAAAGGATTATTTAATGGATTTGGAACAAATTTTAATTTTAGTACAACTTATCATCCATAATCAGATGGATAAATGAAGAGAGTGAATCAAGTGATCAAGGATATGTTGAGGATGTATGTGATGGATAAACCATCAAAATGGGAAGACTACCTACACTTAGTAGAGTTTGATTATAACAATGGGTACCAAACATATCTAAATATGAGCCCATTTGAGGCACTTTATAGCAGAAAGTGCAACACACTGGTAAGCTAGGATAACCCAATAGATGGAGAAGTGGTTGAGCCAGATTTACTCAGGGAAATGGAGGAATTTTTTTTGAAAATAAAACAAAATTTAAAGGTTGCCCAAGATAGGAAGAAAATCTATGCTGATAAGGGTATAACTCACAGGGAATTTAAATTGGGGGACCATGTATTCTTGAAAGTGAAAGCCAACAAAAGTTCCTTGAAGTTGGGAAATTGTTCAAAGTTGGCAGCTTGCTATTGTGGGCTGTTTGAATTCCTAGAGAGGATTGGTCCAATAGCTTATATGATTGCATTGCCTGCATCTATGTATATTCATAATGTATTCCATGTATCATTTATCAAGAAATATATACTTGATGCTAATCATGTTATTGTTTGGAATGTGATTCAGGTGGAGCAAGAAGGCGCTTTCCAAGTGCATCTGGTACGCATATGGAACAAAGAATCAAACAGCTCTGGAATTGATCCATAGGTATTGTAAAGGTCCAATGGACCTGGTACGGTCCTGAGGACGCTACTTGAGAGCATGATGATGCAATCCAGGCATAATACCCACATATTTTTGAGGATTTTTGAAGTTTTTGTTGTATATGTGTACATAATGCACTGAGAACAATGCAAAAATAAGGGGAGAGGATTGTAATATCCCCAGGCTGAACCCAATTGTAAATGTAAAAACAAATGTACGTAAGATGGTGAGCTGTTTGACATCATTTTGTATGCACCTTCCATGGTATAGTGTGCGCATGTATTGCACAACAAAATGATGAAGTGTGCACATTCTAGGATACCGCGTGCAACAACTTAAGTGTGCACAATTTTGAGGCCAAGGAGCCTTTGTGTATATGCTATGTTTTATAGGCTAGTGAGCCAGTTTTGTGATGATTAGGCCGAAGAGCCTATATGTTAAAGGCCAGTGGGCCTATTTTTGTATATGTCTCATTATTAATGTAAAATACATCGTTGCACGTAGACCGACCATGATAAAAGAGTATGGGGGACTAAGCTCCACTAGTTAGGGAAAGGGGGGGATAAAAGTTAAGGAAAAGGGGATAAGATAGGGAGCTTAAGACAAAAAGGAATATTTTATTAATATTTCTTAAGTATAAAGTATGGATATTATTTTATCTTAAGTTCTAAGGTTGAGGACAAGTGGGCCAAAGTAGCTCCCAACATGACACGTGTCAAGTTGGGAACATGCATACATATTGTTTGGACTTAGTTCATTTTTCCATTCCTTCCATCATTTAGTCATCCATTCATTCATTCCATGATCATTCATTCACACAGTCAGTGGTCCTCCCTACCTTCATGTCACTGTACCTGAACCTGTATCGGTACCCATACCTATTTGTGTACCTGGTTATCTTAGGAGCTGAACTGAAGAAGCGGGTTATTAGGTCCGTGGGATATTGAAGAGGCGGGTTGTTAGGCCCATGAGAAATCTCTCTGTGTGAGAGAATTGTTGGGAATTGATTTCTTGAAGGTGCCAAACTACAACTATAAGGCTTTGAGCCTTCCTGTCCGGCCTGTTGCTGAAGCCCTGGAAGGGAAGTGGGGCAGCCGAAGGACTTTTGAGCAGAGATGGGGCACACTTCCTGGAGTGGGACATGTATGTGGGGAATCAGAGACTGTAGGATGTTAGTTTGAGTTGGCACCTGTGACTGAGTCTTTCCTATTGTCTATGAGCCATTAGCCTAATTAGGAATCCCTTTACCTGGGTGGAGTTTAGTCCCATCTCGGGGGTGACCCACTGCTGAGAGTGATGAACAATGTGGTCTAAGGTTGGGAGGTTCATAGAAGGTCTGGACACAGTTGGTGTTATTATTACCAAGATAAGTGTCAATTGTGTGATAAATTGCATGTTGCATTATTATTTACGTGTTTATTTTTATGGGTTTATCCTATGTGTGGTTTATAATTGTCTTTATATTTATCGTATCGCATTTATATGTTTAATTTTATTTCAGTATGAATCCGCGCATTTACATAATGTATTTGTCTGTTTACATTTATACATAAAGTTCCGCAAGAGTTCTGTGTGTATATGTTTTAATTGCATGCAGTTCAAAAAATTTATGTGGCATAGCTCAGTTGGATGTTGGGTATGTCACAGTATGGTATCAGAGAATGAAATAATTTTAGGGAGTAGCATGGCCCGACATGGGTGGCTGGGGATGTTACATATGATATGATAAAAATCAGGCTCTAATACCACTTGATCCAAACCCCCACCCCTCCTTGGGGTTCACGCGACCTCCTGGTCTAGGATCGTTATGGTGAGGAGATGAATCAACTCTTAGATCCCTACCCGATCCCCTCCAATGTACAAAGGCCCCTTTGATTTCCCTCAAATGCAGGTCCGTATAAAAACAAAAACCCGTGGGAGCTTTGCTAGAAACCCCTTTTTATCTTGACATCAAATTTAGGGTGTTATCCCCTTTTCCTTAGCGGAAATATCATGTGACTAAGGGCTAGGACCAAGAACTTAGCTGAAAGGATCTTATCCAGAGCTTTAGGACTCTAGCACTCCACTGCTTCGGGCTTAAGAGGGTTTTACAACATAAAACCACAAATCACCCAGACATTGAATTGGTGAACTAATCTGGTTCTCTCCGTCTTCGGAGCTTTAGGATTCAGGAGTTCTAAGACTTTAGTGCACGCTACCTCCTGAATTGTTGAATGAAAAATTCAAGATCGAAGGTTCTCGCTCCTCCTATTGATCTATGGATGAGATCAAATCTGGGACTCCAGGACTTCGGGCTTCAGAGGTTTCCCAACTCAAACACACATTGTCTCCCGAATGTTTGAATGTCGAACTGGTGAAGAGTGGAGATCTATGATCCACATGACCCCATCTATGAACAACCAGGATTTACTACAGGCTTCGGGACTTTTCACTGGTAATCGCCACCAGACTCCCGGAGTGCCAAATCTCCGAACCTCTCAGGGATCCAAGGACTCACACTTAACCCCTCTATATACGGTGTAGATTCACTTCACGACTTTAGAGCTTTGGGTATTTCACCTCCTTTACAACAAAGAATTAAAAACAACCGGAGTGGTGAATTTCGAAGGACTTTGGTACTTAAGGACCACACACCTTACCTTGATCCGACAACTGTGCGGGGTCCTATCTTCTACTGAACAAATATCGTCCACTCTCCTTCAAACATAGATATTTCTCCTCTTTGGGGACTTACTCCCGCTATCACTCCTTGAGTTTTGTCACTTGGGTGACTTGGACTCGGGCGCACACCTTGTTCTTCTCTCCCAATCTTGGGACTTAAAAAATTTACCTATGCACTCCTTGTGCTTCTCCACATTCTGTAACTTAGAATATTCCCTGGCGCACACTTGCACTATATCTTATGAGATTGGAACTTCTTCAAATTCAAAGGGGATCATCCCTTTGTTCCTCTAGAAGACTTCTTGTGCCCTCTTGGCACCCACGCTCTTCCTCCAAAGATTTCAAACACAGTCAGAGTGTTTTTCCAACACCCTCTTGAAGCTTTGTGCTCTTCCTCTTGACCTTGATCAACACTTAATGAAGCGTTGGCTTCATGCACTCTTTGCACTTGCTCTCCTGAGTCTTGGACTATAAATACTCACCCGTGCACTCCTTGTGCGTACTCTTCCCTCTGATATTTTACACTACTCTGAGTGTAGGCACATTCCTTGCACTATCCCTTATGATCTTATGATTTGTTTTGGTGTGCCCACTTGACATTCTCTTCCTAAACTCAAAACTAAGTTCTTATGCACTCCTTGTGCTAGCTTCTCAGAGTTTTCTAACAACTCTGGTGTGCACTCCTTGCACTAGCCTTGCGATCTCAGAACACTAAAAAACTTAGACAGACATGGGATTCTATCTATTCTTGCAAAGGGAACATTTAAATACTCATGACATTCATAAATATGCATAATAAACATTTAGAAAACACATATTCATTCACATAGAACACATACACAGAGAATCACATGCAGGGAAATGCTCTTTCATTAAATTTGAATGTTTTTTACAATGTTTACAAGACTTGATTGCAACAGAGTTTCAGTTCTTCTCTCCCATCCTCTCTTGAGAACTGTCCTATTCTCAATCTCTCATCATGAGCTTCTCTATACATTCTAATGTCTATATATTAATACATTGGGATTTTTACAAAAGAGGGGCTTCTAGATCCTTCCTCACCTACTTACATTAAATTACATTTAATTTACGTCTAGTCTAAATCAGATCTAGATTCATCTACCTATCAKCCATTAAAGGTGAATTACACTTAGCCTTACACATATACAATGGATCAGTGCTCCTCGAGCCTTTCAAAATTTAATTACATTAAATTTTCAAATTTAAACAAAATGAGAAGGTTGGYGCTTCTCTCTCCTTGGGATTTGCTCCCTCCTAGTGCGCTGCTATGATGGCTGCTGATGCGTTGTTGATGCTCTTGCATCATGAAGAAACCATAATAAAAAATAATTATCTTCTTCTTTTCAAACCCTAGAGAGGGTAGAAAATTGAGCAACACCATAKAATTGGCACCAAGATATCACACCACAAAGCTGACACCAAGATAAGAGCATCAATAAAACTAGCACTACAGAGTTGGCGCCACTAGTAACTTGTAACTGCAACTACAACTGATAATTGGCATGAAGCAACTGAGAAGCACCACACAAACTTAGTGAAACTCCTCCAGAGGTATCATATAATAGAAATCACCAACAACCACCAAGAATATCCTTCCCCAAATGGGGCACACTCTCGAAGAGAACCAAAGACCAAAAATAGTGAAACTATTGTAGCTTCCTAGTGTGCACCACATAAGGAGAACTATCTAACTGTACAAATGAACTAACCCAAAATTGTATTTACACTAATATGGGTTCTTATCTGGGGACGACTTGTTATTATGGGTCTTCAAATTTACTTTATTATTTTTGTGGGTCGACTTCTCTTCCTCGAAATTATATTTCCACTTTATTATTATTTCGTGTGGGTTGACTTCTCTTCTGTGGTCTTCTATTTCACTTTATTCTTTTCCAAGGTGTTCTTCAACTGTTCAATGGTATTCCTTTGACTCCTTGGAATATTCTTCTTCTCTAAGAAAATTTTTCGAGGAGGAAATACTGCCCACAACTACCAAAGAATCAACAACATTTAATAATGGATACGATACTTTTATCAAGGGAGAAACTACAAGAACAATTAGAAGCATTAAAATTTTCCTAGGCCAATGAATTTAGTGATTCAATTGATTTCTTTGAAGAATAAATAGAAAGATGGCTAGTTCGGTATGTAAATAAGAATGAAGCCATTGAGGACACACTCCATCAATTAAKCCTTGATTTAATATAACTAGAAAACAAGTTATTTGAAACTAAGAACAAACATGAGAGATTTGTTTCTTCAATGAAGGATTACATTGAATAATTGTTAACGAAGGCCTTAGTTAAAATAACCAAAATAGATCAGCAATAATTTGTTAATTCAACTATGCCACCTCCAACAAAACATCAACCTACAAAATATGCCACAACAAGAAATTAGAGGGCTTGGAATTTCCATCATAGTAAGTCGAGTAGTCACTTTGTTCTTGCTTTTACCACTTTTTATTCCTCAGTCAATAGTAATTTTTCCTTTTATGTTCTGAGAATATATGAAACCAAAGGCGGACCTCTGACTGCTTTCTTTTTGTCTTTCAGGTCTCTCTTCATTTTATGTTCCATAGGAGCACTATCCCAGTTCTCTTTGATGGGAAAATACAATTTACTTTTATTGAAATCTCAAACATTATTGTTATTTTTACAAAGACATCTATTAGTTTTTTAGGTCTCCAAAGAACTATTCAGGATAGAACATTACATATCTCTCAGACTTTAAGTTCTAAGAATTATATTTCAAATGTGTTTCTATCAAAATATTTTTTTGCAATTAAATGGAATGATCATTTAAAGTTCTTTTCCACATGCTGTCCTCATTTCCTTTCCTTTGTCGAATATTGTGTCTTAATTTGATGAATTCTATGATGTAAATGTCATTGTATGATGCTATATACTCTTTTGGTATATAATCCTGTATCATAGTGTGAATATTTTATTTTTGTAAGATACTTGGTTCTTTATCAAGTACTCTTTGCATGTGAATATTTATTTCAAGAATAAGCCTGGTCCTATCTCATACATTGTTTATGTTCTTGCATGTTATTTAAAATAGAGGAGTACCACCTCTTTAAAAATATGGGGTATTTGTCCTTGTGATGTTATCTTAAATACCGTAAGACATTTTTTTATATCAAAATTTAGGTGACCATACTGAGGAACTAAATAAGGGGATGGTTTTGTAGACTCTACCAAAACCCAACCAACCCCAAATACAAGTTGGACTAATATATCAAAGAAGTATCGTACACCAATTGTATGACCTAACAATCACAACAGTGAGGATTCATAAATAACTTGAAAGAACATGGGAATCTCTTGCTTGAGAATAAGAGATAACAATAGCTTTGAGATTGATCCAAAAATGATCCAGAGAAGACTAAGAACAACTCAGAATTCGCAGAAACAACTCAGGAAGCTTAGAATGGCCTCAACAGACAGAGAAAGGGAAAAAATTCAAAGTCCTTAAAACCCAATGAATTTGGCATCATCACAAAGAGCATGTTGCCATATTTCCAATGACATAAACGACTCGTCAAATGGAGTTACAGATAAAAAAATATTTTCGGTCAAATTTTTGGTCAACCTAACCCAGTCAGCAAGGATGAGTCAACATTCGTACTACTGATGTCAACATCAGTACATATGACATCAACATCCATATAGTATATGTGGCACACATAGGGGGTGACACATGTCATGCTGACATAAGCATGGTGATGTGGTAGCACCAGAGGCTGCCACATGTCACTCGTTTTCGACATTTTCGGGTCAACATGTTGATCAATGAGGAAGTGCCACATGGCAATCCATATAGCCATGTGGAAAACCGTACGAGATGTGGTAGGATGACATGGCAGGTGACGTGGCAAGGTGACTGTGCAAGTGGATGGTGTGGGAAAATCATTGGCTTCCATTTGACCCAGTCATGGGCTGCCACGTGGCAATGGGAAAATGCCCAATGAGGGGCCAAAGCTGGATTTTCAAAAATAAAAAAAAGGGCCCGACAAATTTGTTGGAGTTCCACCAAATTTGGTGGCCAAACTAAAACTCTGGAAAATCTAAACAACAACTCCAAACTTGGCGTCGGTTCCAAACTCATATATATTGTTATAACTATAAGCCCAAAAGGGGAGGCCCACGGGCTCGACCCCAGGACCTCCCCTTATCCAAACGCCTTATAATAGCCTCTGCAAACCGTTAGACCAATGGGCTCCATTGGTAAATCTACCCATTATTTAATTTAAATGATGAAGTTTACCCACAGATGGGAGGAGGGCGCTCGACGGTACGACTAGGCACGATTTTCAAGACAAAGTGCAGGGAATTAATTGTAGGTTGCAGGCACGGAAACTAAAACAATATTTCTCAAGGGTCTGGGAGTGCCAGAGTCAAATTGAGGCATGGAGACAGTAAAGTTTGGGTAATTCAATGCCACAAATTCAATGGTGTTGTCTGTTTTCTGATATGAGCAAAGATTCTACAACTTAATTCTAGAATGAGGTGTACTTATGTATTTTGCCAAATTATTTTGCTGAGTTAATAAAGAGGCCTACCCATTTGAGAGAAGGATCCGGAGACGTAGTCCACCAGGGATGAACTCCATTATCAAGTTTTTGTGTTCAGATTTGATGCTTATGTCTCTTCATTATTGAGCTTTTCCTTCTTTATGGTGCACTTTAATTTATGCTCATTTAATACAATTCTTTATAAGTCACTTCTATGAAAATATCCTGGACCATATTGGTATCAGAGTAGTCATATTTGACTTGAATTGTTGAGTGTGAATGCTTACTAGGGCCAAGCATAAGCAAGGTGGAGGAAATCTTAATACTTTCAATTCCGAAGTTGGCCGTGCATCCCGAAGGAAGAAAATGGCAGAAGAGGACAAGCGTGATGAACAGGAGATGAAAATTCCATATGGTCTTTTATCACATGTCAGAAATGGTTGAGTGAATGTATGGAGACTATGAGAAGAATATGAAGAAGAAAGGGAAGAAAAAGGAAGCACAAGATGATGATAATGCTTCACTAAATCAAGGGGTTGGAGGAGACCCTCCTGAGCCTCCATATTCACCATCAAGTTCTAACTCTTATTCCTCTGAGCATTCTCATCATTCTCATCATTCTAGCCATAAATCTTCTTTTAAGAAACCATTATTAAAGCTTGATGTAAAATTTTCTTTACCCATGTTCAATGGAGATGCTAATCCCAAAAAGCTAGATAATTGGATCTGATAGGTTGAAGTATATTTCCTTGTTCAACAGATTAATGAAGAGAAAGTTAAAGTGCAATTGGCTTCTCTTCGGTTGGAAGGCACCTCTCTCGTATGGTGGGAGAGAAAACTTCAGGACATAAGTAAGTGTAGTAATCTTCTTTTCTCATGGTCGGAATTTAAATCAACGATAAGGAAACAATTTTATCCATTGGGTTATTTACATAAAGCAATTATGGAATGACAAACTTTAAGACAAAGTAAAGGTCAAACTGTACAAAGTTTCACGGAAGAATTTAAGAATAAATATCTTGAATTAAACATTCATTTGGATTCTTATGAAACTTTAATGAAGTATATTGGCACACTTCACATTTATATTCGTCATACTTTGCTATTGTTTAACCCCACCAGTATTGACGAAGTTTGTGTGCAAGCCACTCATCTTGAGAACAAGGGAAAACATGTTCAAGAAGATCCCACAAAGAAACCTTCCAATCTCCCACATAAGCAGTTTAAGAAGTTTAAAAGGAAGGACAAAAATACTACCACTGTAAATAAAGAAGAAGGAAAACCATCTTGCACTCATTGCAAGAAAAGTGGTCATGACGATGAACACTGTTGGAAACTACATTCAGAGAAGAGACCGAAATAGTTCAGTGGAAAGGGGAAGACAAAGACCATTGCTACAATACAATAAGATCTTGGTTCCAATTCAGGAGACGAGGGAAAAATCATAGTGATTGGAGTACAAGGTAAAGATTCTCTTCATGCTAGTTCAAATTCCAATAATGAATCTCATGACAATGAAAGAAAGAAGAATGAATTATTTCATATAAGAGTTGTATCTAAACACAGTAAGATTTATACATTGTTTGATCTGGGTTCCCAAGTAAACTTGACATATGAAACACTTGTCAAAAAGATGGGTCTTGAAACTAAACCGAATCCAAAGCCATATCCTCTTGGTTGGGTATGTGATAAAGAAAAACTTAATGTCACCAAGTAATGAAGGTTCATATTTGGCATTGCTTCAAAGTTGATTGATGAAGTGGATTTGGATGTTGTATCAGTTGATATATGTGGCAAAGTGCTGGGGAGTCCTTATCTTTATGATAGAAAATCAATCTTCTTTCGTCATGAGAAAAAATATCACCTTACTAAGGGGGGAGTGGAATATATTGTTAGAGCCCACAACATGAGGGTAAGCACAACACTTGTTAGTGCAGGACAAATGAAGAGACTTATAAACACTAATAAGAGATATATACTCATGGTCGTAAGGGAGAAAGATGTTGGAACATCTGACACTTTCCAAGGATGTGATCCTTCTCATAAGAAACAATTAATTGATATTGTTTCTAAGCATGATGATATTTTCCAGGAACCATATGGATTACCTCCTAAGAGGGAAATCCAACATGAAATACATATTCAACATGATTCTCCTCTTCCTAATGTGGGCATGTACAGGATGTCAGTTGTAGATATGACAAAGATCAAGAAGCAGGTACAAGGCTTATTGGATCAAGCAGTCATCAAGCCCAACTCATCTCCTTGTGGTTCTCCAATCGTGATGTTTCCAAAGAAGGAAGGCACATGGTGAATGTGTGTAGATTACCAGGCCTTAAATAAAATCACAGTGAAAAATCGATGCCCTCTTCCTCGTATAGATGATTTACTTGATCAGTTAAAGAATGTTTTTTTATTTCACTAAGTTGGATCTGCGCAGTAGATACCATCAGATCAAGGTTGAAGAACATGATGCATGGAAGATTGCCTTTAAAACCAAACATGGATTGTTTGAGTGGTTATTTATGCCGTTTGGGTTTTGTAATGCTCCGACAACTTTCATGCGTCTGATGAATGATGTATTCATGCCATTTCTAGACGATTTTGTGATTGTATATTTAGATGACATTCTTATATTTAGTGGGACTTGGGATGAACATGTAAGGAATGTAAAACAAGTATTGGATACTTTGCGAAGGGAAAAGTTGTATGTAAAACTGTCCAAATGTGAATTTGGTAAGACTGCACTTGTGTACGTAGGTCATATTGTAGGGGGAGGACAATTGAAAATTGATCCTTCCAAGATTGATGTAATTGTAAATTGGCCTGAGCCCAAAAGTGTAACTAAAATATAGAGCTTTTTAGGTGCAGTTCAGTATTAGAGGATATTCATTTCAAACTTCTCCTTTATAGAAGCTCCTTTGCATGCCTTAACCAATGTGAAGAACACTTTTCAGTGGGGAGGAAAGCAACAAAAATCTTTCGACACTTTGAAGGAAAATATCAGTACCACACCAGTATTAGCACTGTAGAATCTTCAACAACCCTTCGAGATCGAGACATATGCTAGCGGGTATGCCATGGGTGCAATATTGATGGAATATCACAAGCCTATATGTTACCAATCTGAAACTTTTAACCAAGCTGTTCTTAACTATCCTACATATGATAAAGAGTTGTATGCATTAGTTCAAAGCGTAAATAAATGGAAGCACTACCTATTAGGGAAGGAAACAATCATACATACAGATCATCAACCCTTACAGTATCTCCAAGCACAAACCAAACTGCAAAAATATCGACATTATAGATGGATGAGTTTCCTATAACAATTTCATTTGGTAATCAAGTACAAAATGGGTATGAGTAACAAGGTAACTGATATGATTTCTAGACCTCCTATTGCTACTTCTATTATTTTGAAGAATGCTTCTTTATCTCATGATAGCTATGCTGAACAATATGCCATTGATGAATATTTTAAAGAAGTATATGATAAGCTAACCCATGGTGCACAGGTAGAGAACTATTGTCTGCAAGGAAAACTACTCTACCATCTTGGAAAGCTATGTATTCCTACAAGTGAATGAGTCCATGTAATATGAGAAGCTCACACTTTTCTTGTGTCTGGGCATTTTTGGGTAGGAAAAAATATGGCTCATCTGCAAAGGTTTTGTTACTAGCCTCAGATGAAAGCAATTGTAACTAAATATGTAAAGGGATGTGTGATGTGTTCTACTTGTAATCCCACTAATAGAAAACTAGGGCTATACTCACCACTGCATGTTCCATCCCATCCATGGGAAAGTATCTCCATGGATTTTGTAGGGGGTTTACCAATGTCAAAAATGGGTCATGACTATTTGTATGTTGTAGTGAATAGGTTCAACAATATGTGTATCTTAATGCCATGTAAAAAGTAGATCACTGCTGAGAAAATTGCTAATATCTTCTTTCAGTATGTTTGGGTTAGCTTTGGGTTACCCACATCCATTATCTTGGATCGAGATACTTGATTCCTTGGGGATTTTTGGACAGGCTTGTAGAGAATTATGGACACCAAGTTGAAGAGGAGAATTGCTTTCCATCCATAGACTGACGAATAGACAAAGGTTGTTAATCGAACAATGGTACTTTTTCTTCGAGGCTACTGCAACACACATACCAAGTTATGGGATGTGTTGGCGACAAAAGTCACTCTTGGATTGCTAGCAGGAGCAGAGCCTGACGCCCATCAGTTTTATGTCACGGTTGTTCATAGATGAGTGATCGAATGGTGGGAAACTCAAAACAATAATGTTCCAACTCTAAAACTAGGCTAGGTATGCATGGGCAAGTGAGGTCTTGCATAAACTTCAGACAGTGAGTTGTAGTAAAGGGTTAACAGGTGGAAGACTTATATAAGAGGAAAGCAGAGGTCTGTTATTAACATCGGGTTTCTAATAGGTTGAGGAAGAAGATGTCCAAATGCAATATCATCTTACATTCAAACACAAGGCCAGAGAATGCAATAATGCAACAAAAAATCATTTATCATAGCAGAACTGCAATAATTCGCACGAGTCGGTCGTTCACGAACTCTCTTAGCATAAGATGAAAATTAGACGGAGTAAGAAGAACTGTCTGTCATAAACAAGAAATCTCATATACAGATGCATAAAATGAAAGCTAGGATAGCTGCCAAAACATTATAGTAGGGAGCTCTGCTCAACCATCGATGCTTTACAAAATGGCGAAAACGCCTACATATACTCAAAACAAAACCTAGCAGCGAAAACGAGATACTGCATTAATAAAATTGCGTCTGCATGTCTTCTGACAGTCTGCACATGTAGACTGGACGATCGTGCGCCTATGACAGACGCCATCTTAACTGCGTGTGGCTCCAGCAAGGGGAGTAGCTGAGCCATTAAGTGCCGAGCTAGCGTGCGCATAATTCTTTGTCAAGTTGAGGTCTTTGGCATGGTGTCTTTGAGAAAATCGATACACAGGACTTCCTCGGGCAGACGGTTTTCCAGACCCTCCATCCCCTGTAATTAATGAGTGAGGCGAGGTTTCAACCACCCTCTCTCTTCTTCATTCACTCTGAGCAGGTACTGGTATTGAGATCAAGTTGAACTGGCACCTGGAGAACACAGTGATCCCTTCTGTAGCTAAACCCGACGCTTCAGCCCTTTGCGCAGTTCTTTCTATCACCCCCAAGTGACCATGGGCCGTGACCCTGTGCCTATCTTCAAAGGCACTTTCGGCATTTCGCATTTCGTGGTTGGGAGGAGGCTGGTCCTCGTTCTTCAAAGTTGCGAGGGGTGAGGAGGTGATGGAGCCCAATCGCGCACCACGTGTCCGTGCGAGATAGACGACTGAGATCACTTCAGCGATACTGTGGGCCCGAGTCCTGGATGCCTTCAGCACTTCACGTCTCATGGCTAGGAGGAGACTGGCCCTTGTGCTTTGAAGTCGCGAAGGGCGAGGAGGCGATGAAGCCTAATCGTGCACCACATGTCCCTCTTTGATGGACGGTTCTGATCACCTCGACAAGACTGTGGGACCGAGTCCTAGATGCCTTTGACACTTCACGTCTCGCAGCTAGGAGTAGGCTGGTCCTCGTGCTTTGAAGTCACAAAGGGAGAGGAGGTGATGAAGCCCGATCGTGCGCCACGTACTCCCCCGGGATGGACAACTGAGATCTTTTTTGGTGATATATAAGCGCTATCCATTGCGCTAATCCTAGCGCAATTCTGCTAACCGCAATTACCCGCCGATCGTTGATCTGCTCTATACATGGATCCTGGACGTTGACGACATAACTTCGCCTGCTCGCTTGATTGGAAGCCGCAAAACAAGATTTTTCCATGCTGCGCTCAGGCGCTTCTCGTGTAACTTGCAGACCCGAATGCTGTTGAGCCCAAGACAAGAATTATCGCTAACATTAGGCTCCATGGGGGATAGATTCATCCCTGTGATGCTCTAAAAACTCATTCTGCAGCTTCAGTGCCTTGCTGTTGGGCTATGGAGTCATGCTCAAAACATCCCGATGCTGAAAATATATGCCAAAAAGTAAAAGCAACAAAAAAAAGATACATGCTCAAAGAGATTATTTATATACAATCCTAAACTAATGACACACTTTACATGGGCTAG
>JASDQU010104336.1:204418-233304 GCA_032191745.1 Picea mariana | reverse complement strand
AAGAACATTAGTGTGCATGGCGACTGCAGCTCTGGAACCAGCTTCATCTTTAAGACAGTTCATGAGAAATTCTTTTCAGAGATGCCAACCATTACCATTATTTTAAGGATGGAGAGCTTTCTGGTGAGGATTACTTGATATGCTAGTTGAAGCACTCTATAAACATGGCCTTGGAATGATGATGCTAACTGAAGCAAGCTAAAAGCATAGGCTTATATAATAACAATTCTAATGACTTGTGGGCCTTGACCTTGCACTAGTAGCAAGGACTAGGTTTATTTCCACTTTATAATAAATGCAGTTTAGAGAAACTTTGGTCATGGACTAAATGTCTTTGGCCTTGATTGGGAGATCATATTGTTTGATAGAGTCCATCTCTAAACATATTCATGGTAGCCGTGCTTGCTGAAAATGCCAAAAATTAATGGCATAAGGAATACAATAATAGACAATACAAGCCAAAAAGATTGACAGCAATTGTGAAAAAACAATATAATTTTTCGAAAGATCTACAATGTCCACGTCATATCTAAATCTGTCTGTATTTTTTCCACTTAATTGCTCGTTCTTCCTCCTTCCTATCAATTTGATATGTTATTTCTTTTTACCTGCTTCAATGTGCCGAAGTTGAAAGCCTTGGATTTTTAACTGCCAATCAAACCACCTAAATCTTGTTTTTTGTAAACTGATGCTAATGCCATAAACTATTTCAACAGACTGTGCTTGGTGTTTCTTGTGTGGTTTGCATTGCAATATGCTTGTCTGGTTTGCATCGCAAAGTGTCGTTTTTTCACAAACTCTTCGCTGCAGAAGCTTCTAAAGTTTAAACAAACTTGGACATGTATAGCTTTTTGAATGAGTCTTAAGTTTTTTGGTTCAGAAAATTCAAACATGAGATACAATAGCCATTGCTGAATGTCACCTAGGGACAGCGATTTTTGAATGGGAGCTGGTAGGTGACAACTATTGAGTAGAAGTCATTTATTTTTCTAGCACCATCGGCATTGACCATTACCATAGACTAGGAGTGAGGCAAGAAAAGTTTTTGGGGCTTCAAATGTGGCTAAGCTAAGGCTCATCAAGCACTCCCACACATATTATCGGGCATTCCCTACCAACCTCAATTGGATCAAGGTTACAAATCCTCCAAGCTCGCTGCAAGTACAACATGGATTGAGACTAGTGCCTACTGCTGTAGTGAATTTTGTTGAATCTATTATTCACCATTCATCATCCATGAGTATGGTAGAACCAGTAGCCTACAAATTCAAGGTTGAAGTATCCAAAGCTATCTCTCCAAGAATAATAACAGCAAACTGTGAAAACTCATAAAAGACAAATGAAAACAATCAATGAGAAATCCAACCTTTCTCCCCTTTCCAAAGGTCTATTCATGAGGTAACCCCCGCCACTTGTCACCCGCCCCCCCCCTCTCTTCTCCTTCTTGAGCAATCGTTTGCTTTTATTTTTATTATTTGTCACATGAGCTTTCCTCCTCCTGTTATTTCAACTGTACATCATAAAGGTTCTTATGAAGTGCTTTCTATCCTATTGAGCTCCCATCAATCAAATACGTTATAATATAACATAAACATCATATAAGACCATTTTATTTACTGGGGTGCCAAAATGGAGTATTACAATAGCATACACAATAATCAATTCCAGCTATCCTCACAAGGATAATCTCATGTGAATGGGAACCTGCTTACCATGATCTCTATTGATTTTGAAATTATGATTCTCTTGTTGGAGATAATGCTTTCATTAATGTAATAAGATCGGATTGTTGTTTGTTGAGATATTCTCTCAACTACACCACTTAAAATTAGAAAATGGTTAGATCTAAATAACTCTATATAATATAGTTATAATTGTGTAAGTGTGTGCTTTTTCATTTAATATACAGAGAACAGTTTTGTGTATGAAGAACATAATGTCTACTCTCCACTATTTTATCTTGGTATCAGAGCAAGACTGGACTTAGCTCCCTCATGGGAGAGCCTAGGAAAATGAGAACCTGTTAGATGTAGTACTCCATAGGATAGGAGTAGGACTACCTAGGAAAATGAGAACCTGTTAGATGTAGTACTCCATAGGATAGGAGTAGGACTAGTGGGTGAAAGTAGATTATTAATTTTGTGAGTGATTGCTGGAGTGAGTTTTTGTGTGTACAGAGATCGGTGTATACATATTTGCTTGCTATCAGAGAAAGCAATTGCAGGTCTGAACCACGGCTTGTTATCTGTGTGTGCTATCACCTCGTGAAGGGAATTCTGTAACTCCGTATTTGGCGATTTGGAGGAGAGGACCGCCGTTAAAGTGAAAGGGGGAACTGAAGCTTTCCTACAATCACAGATCGCATTCACTCAGCATCGCGGGTGCCTCTAGATGAGAATCATAGCAAAACAACTACCAAGATTTTGCCCTATGAACTGCTCAACGATATTATTGAGAGAATTGAGGGAAGTGAGATCAACTAGCTTGCATGGAGGAAGGAATGTTGTGGCTTGTGCAAAACGTGGACGGAAATTATCAAGGAGATTGAGAAATCATCGCTGCTGTCCGGATTGCTCAGATTTTTTTGTTTCCTTGAAGTAGCCTGGCCCAAGAAGCAACTGTGTTGTGGCCGATTGCTATTGCCACTGCATTGATGGGATTTGTGGTGGCTTGTGATGTTGGGGCTATAGTAGCAGCAAGAGAGATGGAAGAATCAACAGTGATATTAATTAGTAACTAATAATTTTCAAGTATAAGAATGTATTAGCATTATCTTTTATTTGTAAAATAAATGATGACGAATGTAAAATAAATGATGACGAAATCATTGGTTCGGAAGAAGCATTTGCATCTTCAGAGAAGGGATCGAGTGCATCGAGTGCAGGTAAAAGCTCACTATGGATAGTTGTCCAGTTAGTTCGGGAGTTGTGATCTAGGGAACGTTCCCTCATTAGTTGTTGAAGACATGTGAATGGTCTACTAATGAGGTTATGTGACATGTGTGTGAGTGTCCAGTAATTGAGTTTAGGAGATCCATGATTCGGGATTCGGGAGTTTAGAAGTAGAACTCAGGAATTCAACTCAGGAGCTACTGAGGCAGAGCTACTGAGGCAGCTTGATGGGGCTTAAACTGATTCAAGAACTGATTAGCAAATCATTTTTTAATTTAATTGTCAAATTTTTTTATTATATTTGCTTGCTATCAGAGAAAGCAATTGCAGGTCTGAACCATGGCTTGTTATCCGTGTGTGCTATCACCTCGTGAAGTAAATTCAGTAACTCCTAGTATTTGGCGATTTGGAGGAGAGGACCGTCGTTAAAGGGAAAGGGGGAGCTGAAGCTTTCCTACAATCACAGATCGCATTCGCTCAGCATCGCGGGTGCCTCTAGATGAGAATCATAACAAAACAACTACCAAGATTTTTCCCTATGAACTGTTCAACGATATTATTGAGAGAATTGAGGGAAGTGAGATCAACTAGCTTGCGTGGAGGAAGGAATGTTGTGGCTTGTGCAAAACATGGACGGAAATTATCAAGGAGATTGAGAAATCACCGTTGTTGTCCGGATTGCTCAGATTTTTTTGTTTCCTTGAAGTAGCCTGGCCCAAGAAGCAACTGTGTTGTGGTTGATTGCTATTGCCACTGCATTGATGGGGTTTGTGGTGGCTTGTGATGTTGGGGCTACAGTAGCAGCAAGAGAGATGGAAGAATCAGCAGTGATATTAATTAGTAACTAATAATTTTTAAGTATAAGAATGTATTAGCATTATCTTTTATTTGTAAAATAAATGATGACGAAATCATTGGTTCGGAAGAAGCATTTGCATCTTCAGAGAAGGGATCGAGTGCAGGTAAAAGCTCACTATGGATAGTTGTCCAGTTAGTTCGGGAGTTGTGATCTAGGGAACGATCCCTCATTAGTTGTTGAAGACATGTGAGTGGTCTACTAATGAGGTTATGTGACATGTGTGTGAGTGTCCAGTAATTGAGTTCGAGAGATCCATGATTCGGGAGTTTAGAAGTGGAACTCAGGAATTCAACTCAGGAGCTACTGAGGCAGCTTGATGGAGCTTAAACTGATTCAAAAACTGATTAGCAAATCATTTTTTAATTTAATTGTCAAATTTTTTATTATATTTGCTTGCTATCAGAGAAAGCAATTGCAGGTTTGAACCACGGCTTGTTATCCGTGTGTGCTATCACCTCGTGAAGGAAATTCTGTAACTCCAAATATTTGGCGATTTGGAGGAAAGGACCGCCATTAAAGTGAAAGGGGGAGCTGAAGCTTTCCTACAATCACAAATCGCATTCTCTCAGCATCGCGGGTGCCTCTAGATGAGAATCATAACAAAACAACTACCAAGATTTTGCCCTATGAACTGCTCAACGATATTATTGAGAGAATTGGGGGAAGTGAGATCAAATAACTTGCGTGGAGGAAGGAATGTTGTGGCTTGTGCAAAACGTGGACGGAAATTATCAAGGAGATTGAGAAATCACCGATGTTGTCCGGATTGCTCAGATTTTTTTGTTTCCTTGAAGCAGCCTGGCCCAAGAAGCAATTGTGTTGTGGTCGATTGCTATTGCCACTGCATTGATGGGGTTTGTGGTGGCTTGTGATGTTGGGACTACAGTAGCAGCAAGAGAGATGGAAGAATCAGCAGTGATATTAATTAGTAACTAATAATTTTTAAGTATAAGAATGTATTGGCATTATCTTTTATTTGTAAAATAAATGATGATGAAATCATTGTTTTGGAAGAAGCATTTGCACCTTCAGAGAAGGGATCGAGTGCAGGTAAAAACTCACTATGGATAGTTGTCCAGTTAGTTCGGGAGTTGTGATCTAGGGAACGATCCATCATTAGTTGTTGAAGACATGTGAGTGGTCTACTAATGAGGTTATGTGACATGTGTGTGAGTGTCCAGTAATTGAGTTCGGGAGATCCATGATTTGGGAGTTTAGAAGTGGAACTCAGGAATTCAACTCAGGAGCTACTGAGGCAGCTTAATGGAGCTTAACCTGATTCAAGAACTGATTTCTGAAAAATGTTTAATTATGTTTCATGTTATGCATTCAGTTTGTGTTTGATTTCAATATTGTTTTCAATAATGTAAGCATTGGGGGGGTTTGGAGATAATGCTTCCATTAATGTAATAAGATTGGTTTGTTGTTTGTTGAGATATTCTCTCAACTACACCACCTAAATTAGGAAATAGTTAGATCTGAATAACTCTATACAATAGAGTTATAGTTGTGTGTGTGTGCTTTTTTATATAATATACAGGAAACAGTTTTGTGTGTGAAGAACATAACGTCTACTCTCCACTATTTTATCTTCTCTGACCTTGGGTTTATGGAGTGGACAAGGGCAGTTTTGCAGTCTGTACCAATCCTTGTCATCATGAATACAAACTTGATTTGTAGTGCCATTATTACCATTTTTCATGGGAGTTTGACTCTTGTTGAATGAGCCTCCACATGCCTTCATTTGCTAGCGTGGAGAAATCTCCTGCCATATACCCTCTACGACATTTGCTTGCCAGTGGACTTTAGCACCCATTCTTTGACACATCATTACCTTAGCTCAGAGGTGGCATGTGTCCAATAATGTGTATAGTTGAAGTTGAAAATTTGTCCATTGTTAACCTATTCTTTGAAATGAGAAACATAAATATTGCTGGCTCACTCATGTGCTATGTCAATAATGTTTTTATTTTCAAAGTGTGTCTTGTGTATCAGAGCTTCATGTACCGATATTTAGACGAAAGCTATAAATATGTTGTTTTTAATCTTTCATGTGCTATGTCAATAATGTTTTTATTTTCAAAGTGTGTCTTGTGTATCAGAACTTCATGTACCGATATTTAGACGAAAGCTATAAATATGTTGTTTTTAATCTTTCACTTGAGGCAGACTGAGCAAAAAACACCTAGGGTCGTTGGCCTAGAGTGCATGGTCAAGAAAGAGTTTTAGTGTTGGTTAATGGAAAAAACGACCACAACATATTACCTACGTGGGGACGGAATTGCTTGTGACATTTAAGACAATACCTGGCCTGATTACATTGCTCGTTCCATCAAAGCTCATCACAGCAACAGTGATGAATTCATTGGGCTAGTGTTAGTATTGGGAAAGACAGACCCAGTGACTGCTCATCAGAAACCAAGTGGATGCAAGTGCCTCTTACAATTCAAATTAAACTGGATATCAAATAAATTAAAATTACTATGTTTGTGGATTTACTGGCAAACAATTTTCTTGGAAGCTAGCCCAGGATTTTCAATACATTGGTTTCCTCCAAGGATGAGTTGGTACTAGTACTAGCAAGGACATTATCTGAACCACAAGACAATCCAATAATATCTCATGCATCTAACATGAATGAGGTACCAATGAATGAAAGCCTTGGTGCCAATAGAGGTTGACATCAAGGATATTATAGCATTTCTAGATAGTTGTATGCCTTCATGACTAGACTGGTCGACTATAGTTGGTTTAATGGAGAAAACCACAAGTTCTGGAAATTGGTTGCATGATATAGGCATCGACATATTTAACATTTTGATGCACGTTTACATATGAAGTGGTATCAAAGCAGTGAAAATTTGCAGCTCCTACTGAGTAAAAGAGTTGGGCAGGTGACATACAGAGCTACTTCATCCATAGGAAAATTCTTGCATCATGCAAAGAACAGGCTACAACTCTACTATTACACACAGGACTCTTCATTACAGAGTCCAACTCCTTTTAAAGAGAAGGCAAAAAAGAAAGCATGCATTCTTGCTATTGAACAATTCTTTAGAAATTGAATACATCAACATGAATAGCTGCCCCTAAAAAAGAAAAACAAGATCAAAAACAAAGACACCATGAATTTTCACTTATTGCCATTAATTTCATCACATGTTTAGCTTCTCAACCTCACCCCCACCACCCTTCCCAATCTTGAAACTACAATTCAGAGACTTGGCTTCAAATCTTGCATTTCATAAATTCAGAGAAGGGGAATCCTACTTGAGACTTTAGATCATAGCCCCCCAAAAAATCAGTTCACCCCAATCTAGCATAATTCCAACAACCTCTTTGCAATCCCATAGTCTCACAAGTTCAAAATCAATGACCCCATAAAGGCTTGAATCCAAACAACTTAGCAGGGAGTTCTCTAATAGAATTTTTTTTTCTTTGCTATTCAAACGTATACCCTTCTTCAAACGTGCAACAGAAAACCCCCCAATAGAACTCTGCACTCAGTATTCACCATTATCCTGTCAAAACATTTTCCTGAGTCTAATTGAGAAAGGACTAGAGTTTCCCCATCATGCAAATCAGATGGAAAAACAAGAGAGGAGCCTTAGTATATATGATAGTCGTTAGGCTCCTTTGATCCATGTCAAAATGATCCTAGACACCAAGATACAAAAGTGGGAAGCAATGGAAATCATTCAATTTCCTTCTAGATTCGATTGCAAGAAGCATAAACATATGCAGGATGCATGTACCCCAACATCTCTCATATAGTTGACAATGCATAGAAACCAGTGATGAGGAGTAAACAACAGGAGCAATCGCATCTAACAAATAGATCATCCAGTAGGAAAAGTACGTCTGCCTTTTTATTAAAACTCCTATTACATTAGGTAAAGATGCCAAGAATAAATCAAATATCTCGAAAGGCCTTAGAGATAACTGTAATTAACAGTCAATCAGAATCCTCACACAAGAAGAAATAATCTGCTATCACTAGTCCATGGAATTGGATGAAGGGAGTAGTGGCATTAGAAAAAGTATACCAGTAAGCAAAGAGCATATGACCCCAATTTGGTAGTGTCTAATGAGTTCTAATGAGTTCTGCTCATATAGATAACCGTTGATCTAATCTATTATTACTATAATTAGCATAATTAATATGCAAGCCATTGGATTCAGCAATTTTCAGTATTTTAAAAACGCCATAAATCAACAATCATGTTATCAAGCATATAGAACAATATTCAAGCTAAGATATGTTTAGAAACAACGCAAGCTGTTAACAAACCTCCATCATGCATGAAGCAGAAAGTAAAAATACAACCTAGTTGCATGTTACTAGCGTAAAATTGACAACATGCCTAGGATTCTTATAATGCAAGGCTATGTTTATAGTGCTGCAATTAGCCNCAATTTTCAGTATTTTAAAAACGCCATAAATCAACAATCATGTTATCAAGCATATAGAACAATATTCAAGCTAAGATATGTTTAGAAACAACGCAAGCTGTTAACAAACCTCCATCATGCATGAAGCAGAAAGTAAAAATACAACCTAGTTGCATGTTACTATCGTAAAATTGACAACATGCCTAGGATTCTTATAATGCAAGGCTATGTTTATAGTGCTGCAATTAGCCTCAAACTAATCCAGAGAATAACACTGCCCATCCTTGGAACGATGGTAACAATTGGGACCCTTATAACAAATTTTGATGCAATAATCCTGGAAATGAAATTGATTTCAAAGTGACATTGTCAATAAGCTCAAATGTATTTGTTGGCTTCTCAGTATTGTGGCACGAAATTTTCTCTTCCTCCACATCATTCATCACAAACCTAGAATTAGGAACATACCCTGCCTCCTTCATCTCCCTTGACAATCTCTCCAACTCTAGATAGATTTTTTGCATTTGTGGGTGTGACCTGTCCCCTACCAGGAAAGCATGTACATGTTTATTGATCTCAATCCAACTGCAACCAGGTGTCTTTTTTATGCCTCTGTTTTTCATTAATTTCCTTACTTTTTTAATGTCATCCCACCTGCCAGCTGTAGCATAGATGTTTGATAGAAGCACATAAGGTGCAGCATCTTTACAGCCCAACTGAAAAATTCGTTCTGCTGTGTATTCTCCCAATTGTAAATTGTTGTGCATCCTACAGGCACTAAGCAAACAACTCCACACGGCAGCATCGGGTGTTATTGGCATGTTGTTGATAAATTCTTGTGCTTCATGGAGGCGGCCAGCACGGCCAAGAAGGTCAACCATGCAGCTATAATGTTCCATTACAGGTGTTATATGATAATTTTCACTTATGGATTTGAAATGATAATAGCCCTCATCTACTAAACCCGCATGGCTACATGCAGACAAGACACAAACTAAGGTGACAGAATTTGGGTTCATCCCTGATTGTTTCATTTTTTCAAAGAGTTTGAGGGCCTCCTCCACAAAGCCATGCATGGCATATCCTGCAATCATTGCTGTCCAAGAGACAACATTTCGCTGGTACATTTTGTCGAACAATTGGCGTGCCTTCATTCTGCTGCCACATTTTGCATACATGTCTATTAGGGCATTCACCACGACAACTTCAGACTCAAATCCGCTTCTAATTATTCTCCCATGGATCTCCCTACCCAGCTCCAGAGCTGCGAAGTTGGCAAATACAGGGAGAATACTAGCAAAGGTTTTTGAATCTGACCTCACACCTGTCAATTGCATTTGTTGAAATAGCTTCAGGGCTTCCTCACCGTGCCCATTCTGTGCAAATCCTGCAATCATTGCATTCCATGCTACTACAGTTCGATGAGGCATTTCCTTGAAGAGTTTTAGGGCTTCTTCAATAAGCCCATTCTGTGCAAGTCCTGAAACCATTGCTGTCCAGGAGAATACATCTCTTTGGGGTGTTTCTTGAAAGAGCTTCTGAGCCTCACCAACAAGCCCATTCTGCATATACCCTGCAATCATTACATTCCACGATAGAGTAGTTGTATGGGGTATTTCCTTGAAAAGTTTGAGGGCCTCGTTAAGATAGCCATTCTGTGCAAATCCTGCAAGCATTGCATTCCATGAAACTGAATTTCTTTGAGGCATTTCCATAAATAGATTTGCGGCTTCCCTAACAAACCCATTCTGCGCAAAACCTGCAATCATTGCATTCCATGAGGCCACATTAAGCTGGGGTATTTCCTTAAAGAGCTTCAAGGCTTCACCAATAAGGCCATTCTGTGCAAATCCTGCGATCATTGAATTCCATGAGACCACATTTCTCTCAGGCATTTCATTGAAGAGTTTCAAAGCTTCATCAACAAGCCCATTCTGTGCATATCCTGAAATCATTGCTGTCCATGAAAATATATCTCTTTGAGGCATTTTCTCGAAGAACTTCAGGGCCTCACTGAGATGCCCGGCTTGTGCATATCCTGCGATCATCACTGTATAGGAAACAACATCCGGTTTAGACATTTTATCAAACACAATGCGTGCAGTCTCTATGCTTCCACATTTCACATACATGTCTACAAGGGCACTCATGACAACTACATCAGACTGAAATCCGGCTCTTATTATTTCTTCATGGATTTCCACAGCCTTTTCCATGGATACCAAACTGGCACATGCTTGAACAACATTGGCTAAAGTCAAGTGATTGGCTTCGACGCCTGTTCCTCGCATTTGGCTGAACAGGGCCAATGCCTCCTCAGGAAGCCCGTGCCTTGAATAAGCCGCAATCATGGCTGTCCAGGAGACCACATTTCTTTCTGGCATTTTGTCAAATACTTCACGTGCTTTCTCTATACTCCCACATTTTGCATACATATCCACAAGGGCACTCATCACAAACATATTGGAGTGATAACCACGTTCTATTATCTCTTCATGGATCTTCTTACCATGTTCCAGAGATGCCAAGTCGGCACATGCTGGAAGAACGCTCGAAAAGGTGAACTGATCAGGATGGATGCCCGCTAGTTTCATTTGGTGAAACAGTGACAATGCCTCCTCAGGAAGCCCGTGCCTTGCATAGGCTGCTATCATAAGAGTCCACGAGCACTCATCTCGTTGAGGCATTCGGTCGAAAACTTTGCGAGCGTCTGCCAGACTTTCGCACTTAACATACATTTTAACAAGTGTGTTATGTAAAAGCCTGTCTGCTTTAATTCCGATCTGATTGATGTGAGCATGTATTAGTTTGGCTTCTGGTAAAGCTTTGTCCCGAATGCAGGCCTCCAAGATGAAAACATATGTAGAAGAATCTACAGAGTTGTCAGTAATGGGTAAAATATGCAGCACCTCATTCAAGCGACCCTGTTTACACAGTATTCTGACATCTATCCAAGGCAAACTATTGGCATTGGCTTGTGTTTGAGAAGTACTAATGGTAAACATTTTAAGATGAGTACGAAACATCAGCCCAGCAAAAACATTTTCATTGCTGTTATGGTTAATGGGTTTACAGGAATTTTTGTGGCAAAATCCATCCAAGTACGTCACAGGCAATTAATGGAAACGGCACTGGGTTTTACGCCAGATTCGTTTACCGCAAGAAGATATGAACATAACATATTAAAATTTGAAAATATGAAATAAAGAAGTCTCTTCGATCAAAATTTAATTTATTTATAGTTGTTTTTTAGTTAATGACTATTGTATACGGGAGTTTATATGTTTTTATGAATGATTTTTTTCAATTAATTTAAGATAATAACTTTTGTATAAAGATATTTATGTAATAAAAATAATTTATAAATTCATATAATGTTAGGTGTATCTAACTTACTAATGAATATATTATTATTATTTTTATTTGATGAGAAATTTTTTAAATTTCTTGCATAAAAAAGGGAAAATGTGTAACAAGCATAGTCACACTACAACTAATATATAGATAGAGGTATTCATCCTAATTTGAGTATTATTATTACATTCTTAATTAAATGAATTTTTTAATTTAATTGTTAAAATTTTTTATTATATTTTAGTGCAAATTAGCACATATAATGTAATTTTTGTTTTCTCATATGGTTATTTGCTTTGAGTTTAATGAAATTTTTGTAATTTTATTTTTATTGAGAAACAAACTACTTATTTGATCATTAAGATGAAAAATAGTTATAGTATACTTATTTTATAGGAGAAAATTTTAAAGATCTATATTTACAAATTTTTTAGAGATTTTATATAGTTTTGGCTATTTTGTGAAATAATTTTATCCTATAAAATTTAGGCAAATCATTTTTGGAAAAAAATGAAAATTAGCAAATAATCTCTATGTTAAAAAACATTAGCTCCTAAAATTTTCCTTACATTCCACATACTCCATATTAACACTACATGCAATTTGAATGTTATGTTTTATAGGTCGTATTTTGACTTATCTTTATGATGCTACATATTATCTATTAACATAATGTCATATTCTTCTCTTGGAATTTGATTATATATCAATATTCCACTCTAAATTGTATATAATATGATTCATTGCATACTCATCACAATAGTGAATTGTGTGATATAAATGGTTTATCAAATATTAATAGAGAAAGAGAGTGGAGAATTAGATAATAATCACAAACCAAGGATGAGATATTCTATGCATGCCATCTTTGTAACATCTTTTCGAAACATATAATTTTCAAGTGGATAGAAATATAATTTCAAATATTGTCAAAGATTGGTGATTAGGATTGTAACGTACCTAGCCACCCAAGTTGGGTCACGTCACGCAAAAATTCTCTCTTTATCATCTCTGATACCACTTTGGTAACGTGCCTAGCCTCCAGTTAAACAACAATACGTGCATAATACACATAACAAGAAACTTCTGCTAATTAAAAGAAATTCTTTTACTGTTAGTCGATTTCTCGTAGCCTACAACTATAATTTATAACAGATTTAACTGCGGGCTATAACCATAAAACATATGCATCTAAAGCATGCTAATAATCAACATGAGATACAACTAAATTGTTCATTACAGAAGCATATAAGTCATTCTCATTCACACAGAGTTCATGCACAACAATAACACATGTAAATAACTCAGTACAAGATAAGTACTTACCTTTAAACAAGAATTGTGCAACCAACTGCTTAGGACGGACGTTCCATCCAACCGTAGACCAATTGTTCCAAATCTCAACAACCAATCACCCCCAAGCTGAGGCTAGAAATCCACAAAAGAGGGTGGTCTCTTACAGTCCACTCACAGCTCATAAAACTCTCAATCCAATTGATATTTTCCTACAATTATCTCGATTTTCCACCATCTCTCTTCCTCTTGACCTGTCCAACCCAAGGAATGCGCCATTCTTTTATCAAGGTTAATTGTTGGCATAGGGGCAGACCCAGGGTTCAATGCTTAACAGAGCATGAACAAAACCCCGACTACCAGCCCTTTCGACAACACCTACGAAGCAGGTGAAGTCTCACCCGAGGTAGAAGCAGGAGGGGTTACAGGATGCAGGTGTATGTAACCAAGATGGGACACAGATCTGTGATTCTAACACTTTGTAGAAAGTTATGTTAACACTAGGAAGTGACATGCATTAGTTTCCCAACCCTACTAACATCGCAGAGCATAACCAAAGATGGATTGGCACAGTAACAACAAATAATAACATATACTGAGCACTTAACATTTAGCATTACAGATTAGATCTAGCATCCATTTACCCTTAACACAAGGAAATCACTTAAGTAATAACATATCTATCTATTACATAGCATAATCAAAGCATTAAACAAATTTATGACAGAAATAACATAGCACAAAGAAAACCATAAGACACCAGATATATGTGGTTCACCCCAGGATGGGGCTACATCCACCAACCGCTTTGCCTTCTTTATTATGTGCTCAAATCTTACATTCATTCACTTATGTGCACTAAGCCACAGAGTCAAGCTTTGCACCAAACAAGAGATCTGCGCACAGAGCACCAGATCCTCCTTCCAAAACTAGGTCAGGGCATACATCCAACCCGCTATCAAGCACAAAACCTTAACACACATACATTCCTTGGCACAAATCCACTCAAACTACTTGCACTTAGCTTCTCCTTTTCTACAATACATTCTTCTTTATTTATACTTTTATAAACCCTTACAGTAAGGCCTAATCATTGGTAAACCCCATGGGCCAACATCTCGTAAACCCATTACAAAAACCCTGGAAAACCCCTTACTAGGTCCACATATCCCTAAAAAATGGATGATATCCATGATCTCAGCTCCGCCTAGGTGCTCCTTCTTCGATCAATGTGTCGAAGTTCAAAAGTGGGTCAAATTTGATCAAGGTTTACTCAAAACTTGGTCGAGGGCCAACAAGCCCCCAACACTCACCTGTGACTCATCCCGAGTCACTCAGGTCCAGATAGTGCTACTTCGAAGGCCTCAAGCTTAACTTGAGCTTCCTCGACTTGTTGTTTCGGCTGAGCCTCCTTCTCAGTGAGCTCCTGGAGTGTCTGCTCTGTAACAAGCCCTTCTAGGCGTTGTTCTACTGCTACAACCACTTGATCTAGTTGTGAGCCATGTTCATCAATTTCTTTGAATACCTTGCAAGCTTCGTCTTGCAAAGGTTGCATCTTCTTCATTACTTCCATTACCTTAACCTGGAGGGCAGTAACCTGTTGTTGTACTACGCGTTGCCCCTAGGATCTCTTCATTCTTTCAACTGCGGTGAGCAGCTTCATCTATGCCTGCACTGAAAATGCCTGTTGTTGCGCCTCCTGTAACTGCGCTTATAGCTTCCTCATTTTTGGATTCTCGGTGAGGCATTCATATGTTTGTGCACTTCTATCTGTAACACTCCCATGATGGGGCATAAAAAATTTCGTTTTTCTTAAAGGACCGATTCTCCATCCATGGCTTCTAATTTGGGAAGTCGGGTAACCAGTCTGACCTCCCGGTCAAGGATCTTTGATTCTGAAGCCAACGACTCTCTAAGACCTTGATGGTCTCACTCTGTAATTAAATGCAGACCCTTTCGACTTTCAGGTACAGATCTAATGGTACCCATGACCTTCCCTTCGTGCTTGGAAAATATCTGAGTTTGGGCGCTAGCCCCTTTTCTGATAAGCCCCTCCTTGAGGTAACCTTGGGCGATAACCTCACGCAAACACATAATTGCGAGCACGAACAAAGGTGGTTTGAAACCAAACTACCTTTCGACCTGCAATTCTCCTCGAGCCTCCACATGTCCTTTCTTCAAAACTGTGGTTTGGATTGCAGCCCGCCCTCAACTTTTTAAAGTTCTCACATCTCCGATCCCCGCAATGCTACAGGACCGTCAATATCATGATCTTGATGTTGCCTCTTAACTAGCAGCTCAGATCTATCCCTTTCAAAGTTGTAGATCAGATCTAACCTCTTGCAAATCAACGACTGTGATTTGTTTTCGAATTCCGGACTTTAGAATTCTCAAGTCTCAAACTTTCCTTTCTTTNGTTCTCACATCTCCGATCCCCGCAATGCTACAGGACCGTCAATATCATGATCTTGATGTTGCCTCTTAACTAGCAGCTCAGATCTATCCCTTTGAAAGTTGTAGATCAGATCTAACCTCTTGCAAATCAACGACTGTGATTTGTTTTCGAATTCCGGACTTTAGAATTCTCAAGTCTCAAACTTTCCTTTCTTTCGTATGGTAATATTCCGGAGTTGACGATTTGCAGACACTTGTCCTTATCAATCAGCGGCTTTGCCTCTGCTTCGAGGGTTTGACCTTTCAACTAGATCAATGGTCTTGTGACCGCTTTGCTGGATCAACAGTCGATATTTCCTTCGGGTCTCCGGACTTCTGAGATCTCAAATATCAAACTTCACTTTCCCTCAAAGTAAGCAGATACCTTTTGCTTGTCCACTTGAATCGGATGGTTGAGGCTTGCTTCGGGTCTTTACCCGAAATCAACAGATTTATGCCACCTGTCCTCTTAATCTGATGGCTATGAATTACTTTGGGACTTTACCCGGAATCCACTGATCTATGCCACGTCTCTTCTGGATCAGACAGTCCAGATTCACCTTGGACGATCTGACACTTGAGATTTACTTCAGAAGATCTAATGACTAAGATCTACTTCGGATGATCAGACGATTGAGATTTACTTCGGCTCTCCGGCTCTCCAGACTTTGAGAGTCTTAAATCTCAATTGAAAACTCTCGAACATATTTCTCCGAAGTCCACGATCCGTCGCCATGCGTCCCTCTGGATCTGGCGGTCCAGATTCACTTCGGGTCTTCAGGGTTCGAGAATCTCAATTCTCAACTGAAACTCCAATTCAATTTCCTTGAAGCTTGCAATTTATCGCCACGTGTCTCTCTAGATCTAACGGTTCAAAGACCTTTGGATCTTTGGCCCTTCGATGCTTCGGCTCTTTGGTACTTCGATGCTTCGACTCTCTGACTCTCTGGGCTTCGATAGTTTCAACTCTTATGCACCCATTTCTTCGGAGTACTTTTACCCAAAATACACGATCTCCTGACACCTATCCCTTGGGGATCAATGACCAAGATTTACTTCAACTGTTTTTCCTCCTCCTTGTCCACAAACCTCTGAAGTTGTGGATCTTACGCCATGTGTCAACCCTGATGTTGGAAGGTTCTGATTGACTTTGGAACTTTGAGACTTCACAAGTCCACTCTCCTGTGCACTTTCAAAGGGTTAGGCCTCATGCACTTTCCTTGGGATCCAATGACTGTTGGTCCTCACGCTAAAATATGATGGCCCAGATATGATCTCCTCCTATGCTCTCTTCTAATTGTCTGGACGTGGATCCCAGTGGTCCAGATCTTTCACAGTGTTCGATCCAAAGGTCACTGTTGCTCCTCCTCTTGAGCTTTTGCTTTCTTCTCTGACTTGGAAGATTTCAAATGTTTCGAAGGTCTCGACCTTCGATTTACTTCCGGTGAGCCCTGATGTATGGGTCTCGACTTCCACTTCCCTCCTGAGCTTACGAACTTGAAACAAGTTCACCTCTTGGACCTCATCTGCACTTCTGAAAAGCGCTAGTCTCTTCTGAGTTTGGTCCTTAGGGAATTTTGAATTCCCACATACTCCTTGTGTTAATATGCTCATGTCGAATCGATGGTCCATGACCTTCCAATGGTCTATATCACATCGCAACTTCGGGTTTCAGAAGTTTAATCGCACCAACGCACGATTCTCCCGTCGCGCGAACTCCACACTCACAAATCCGAAGGTCAAGTTGGGTCCCAATAGATCCTTGAATATACAGTCTAGATCACATCGCGACTTCGGGTTTCAGAGGATCCATCCCCTTCACAATGATTACCAACATTCGTCGATCTTGTGAAGACTGAAGGAGTCAAGGCGTTAACGCCTGCACTCCTTCTTCCAATCTAGCGGTGGTGATAGACCTTGGATCCTCCTGAAAGGTCTCATTCGTTCATCTTTCAAACAAAAGGATATTCCCTTTCGATACTTGAATCTCACTATCCTTCCTGAGCTTCGTCAGTTATGAAGGATTTAAGAGCATTGTGCTCTTTCTCCTGAACTTAACACTTAGAAGGGTCTTCTGCACAACTCTTGCGCTCCTTCATCAAGTCTAGAACTTAAGTGGTTCTCGGTCTCTTCTTGCCTCGCAGAGAACCTGTGCATATCTGCACTACCTTTCATGAGCTTAACAAACTCTGTCTTCCAAGGGATTTAGAATGAATAGGAGGGTCGACATGCATACATGAAACTATGCCCACGGTCGTCAAACTTGCAGTTCGTGGCTCTGGCTTAAGCCACCATAGGATGAAATCATTTACGAGTATAAAAACACATCCAATTCATATAATTTCCTACTTTCCTAATTACACAATCAAGCAGACACAAAAAGGGTACAGTATACATCATTAAGCAAACATATCCATCCCTGCAACATTCATAGGATATCCAACTTTAATTCATAGTACCACTTAAATACATAAGATTAACAATTACTTATCTATTACAGGTGGTAGCCAAATAACTAACTGTGGGTGTTCGTCCTTCCACCCGACCATAGGCTCAAAGGAATTCATTCTTAACACTCTGGCCACCCCCGTGCCAAGCCATGATATCACCAGGGAACTCTCGTAGTTCTCAAGGATTATTTCTCCATTTCAGCTTCCGCTTGGGTTCTATTCTCTGCAAACTTTCAAAGATTTCCTTCTTTGTTATGGCCTTGGGAGAGGTTTATCAGATACTCACTTAGCATCAATCTTGCGGCCTTATGTTCTTCATCTGTTGGAGAGCTCCAACATTCTGCTTACCAATTTTCTTATATCTTTTCCCCAGGATGGTTCTCAACCCATCATGTTTCTTCTGTCAGAAGGGAACCCGGGTCGACTTGGTCTATCATACCCAGTGGTACTTCGGGCTAACATTCTGCAGTCATACCATGCTTCCATTCATGGGAGTCATTGATAATTCAACCACTCATCCTTTCTTCATTAATTGGTTTCTCTCCTTGGGATCCGAAGGATATTTATTACCCCCATCAAGGGAAATTTGGGGTTATTTGATATAATGCGCCCTCTCTTATAGTTTTCACATTCTTTCCTCTAGTGATATCATGGCTATTACTTTCAAGGCTTCACCCCCACAGTCAGTTATTGGAAACTCAAACAATAATACATTTACATTGTCCACATGCCTTATCATGGTAATCCTATTTTATGATTAATTACAAGCTGGGGGAAACAAGGATGTTACAATACCCTCCCCCTTAAAGGAACATCGTCCTCGGTGTTCTTCCTCAAAACACCTGCCAAGCTTTTCCCATTCAGCTGTTTCAAAAATCTTGATCTTTCTTTCTCGGTCAGGTCTTGTTTCAGACCCTTAATCTTCGTCACCTGCTTTCAATAATTCTTGGACAAAAAACATATTAATCATAGTTTCATGTGATAACATTGTATAAAAATTTCTAGGAAATGTTTTTCTAATCTTAGCACAATAATTATCTGCGTAGTTTGTGGATTTGTATCCACATGGTTGTCTATTATCCAAGCTCATTGTTTTTCCTTGACATACCCATTGGGTGCATGATCCCCATCAATAGTTTACAAGAACTATCAAGTTTTCATCTTCCTTGCAATCACTCACCCTCTAGGTCGAGGCTCAAGAATCCCCTTCTCTACTATACAGTCCCTCGGGTGATCCATCTTGCCTTGCCAAGGTTTTCTCGCACATGAAGAACTACCCATCATGTGTATGATCCCAATCAATAGTTTATAAGAACTATTAAGGTCTCCTCTTCCTTCCGGTCACTTACCCTCCAGGCTCAGGCATCCCCTTCTCTGCTCTGCAGTCCCTTGGGTGATCGATCTTAAATTGCCAAGGTTTTCTCGCATAGAAATAATTCCAGAGACTCTATCGAGTCTTACAGTTGAGGCGTCCCTCAGAATTTCTATGTCAAGGCGTCCCTCCGGCTTGTGTTACCTCAACACAACATATTCTAGGCGATCATGGCTTACCACGGGGTTCTCATGGCTCAACAATAGCCATTTTTCATGCTTTTACAGCTTGACAACCTTTCGACTCAGGTAAAGTTAGGGACAAAGGTTACTCTCCTTCTCCTGGCACCATAATAGACATGGATGAAGGTTACTCTCCTTCTTCGACACTGTAATAGATAGGGACGAAGGTTACTCTCCTTCTCTCAGCACCATAATAGATAGGGACGAAGGTTACTCTCCTTCTCCCGACACCGTAATAGATAGGGGCGAAGGTTAATCTCCTTCTTCCGGTATCGTAATAGATAGGGACAAAGGTCACTCTCCTTCTCCTAGTACTGTAATATATAGGGATGAAGGTTACTCTCCTTCTCCTGGTAATTCATTCTTTACATAGCCAAACAAATTGTTAGTCTCTATTTCATGCGATCGGATTATACTCTTTTTCATAGTTCTTCCTCGAACCTAAGATTCAGTCTCTCGTCTCTACACTCTTTGCAAATCTTTTCCTTTCACCTGTATCATAGGTATACAAAAGTTCTTGAGACATCATCATAAATTTTAAATTCAAAATTTCCTTGTAAATATGTCACCTACATATTTCCAATTCCACATTTTATTTCCATATTTGTTCCGCACATGAACCAGATTCATAATTATGGGAATTTCCTTCCCATAGCAGTTTGGCTTAGCAGGAAATTGGTCTTCCTTATGGGCTTACAACGCTGCCATATCCAAGACCCCTTTGCTTCCTGCACTTTCAACTTCAATCAGCCAAACAAATTGTTAGCTTTTCCATGCACATACATTTTTATTGCACCTTTACAACATCATCACAAACAATTTTAGAATTGTGCATACTAACAATGAAATTCACTTTCTCAAAAAGGAAATACCATTCCTTGTAGTTTGGCTCAGTAGGCAATTGGTCTTCCTTATGGGCTTATAATACCGCCATATCCAAGACCCATTTCCTCCCTGCAATTCATTCTTTACACAACCAAACAAACTATTAGTCTCTCATGCATCCATGTATATATATCTATATTCAAAACCATGCATACTAACGGTTCATCACATCTATATAAACATAAAAAGGGAATCCCATTCCTTGCCTATGCCTCATTTCAACATACCAACCCTTTCAAAACATAATTCAATATTTCAAAGGATTTTAACAAATGTGCCAATTATTCATGGCCACATTCATACCCAATGCACTCTTGCATTGTTTTCAAGTTCGTCACACTTTATGACCGGTTCTTGGCCATGGTGTGTTGGAATTTAACCAAACTTTTCCTCATATGGATTATTCATTTTATTTCATTCTTACAACAGGACCATATTGCCTGGTATAGGCCAATCACGATCCCAAATCAGTACACATGAACTCAAAATTTTCACATGAATTCCTTTAAGCATTCCTTGATTGGTCAATGCATTCATGACATATCAGTTCATGAATTCTTCCAAGGGTTACAAACAATGTTTACTACCAGAGGTTCATACCTCCATCATTCAGGTTCTCCTTCCTGAATCATACCTTACTTGGGTACCCAAGGCATACAACTACCTTTCAAAAGTTCATGCATAACACTAAGACACTAAAATATTTCAGAAGGGGTTCTTACCAAATCCCTTCATACCTTGTGCCACATAGGCACGGATATTTTTATACTGGTTTTTGGCTGCTAGCACCCTCTTTTCGATTTTTACCTCATCAATGGTGCTTTATGGGGACTTTTACAGCCCTGTCAACAATATTTCAATTGCAACCTTCTCCTAGTCATCATCTTCTTGAGGTTGCCCATCATTGGCAATTGTCTTCCTCAATAGATCTAATTCCTTTCTATACATAGCATGCATCATCAAAGTCACAATTACATTAGTTGTAATATTAAACCAAATGCATGGATCATAACATTTGAATTCATAAAACATCTTCAAAATGTCCTAGCATATCTTTATGCACTTCATCGCATTATCCTCAAATGTTTCCACAAGTGCAACACAAACAGATTTCGATTGTATCTTCAACAATACAATCCTTATCACTATGGTGTCAAAACCTTTTTACTTTCATTAGCGTACCAACTTTCTCATCCAGGAGAAAACATAATACTCAGCAAGGAAAGAATTGAGGACTCTCCCCTTCTTCCAACTCTTTCTACACCACCTATGACTTTTCAGCCCAGTTGATTTATCTCTAAGGCCTCACTGCCTTTTATTAATCATGGCTACAACTAGTCTTATTCCATTAAATATACTCATTTATTTATTTAATCATACTCAGGGGTTTTACTTGCCTTTTACCAACTATACCGGTTTCCACAACTCTTCTTTTAATCCTATAGCTTTGTTAAACAATTTAGGGTTCTTAGGGTGAGGAAAGTATTCCTCCTTTTCTCCCCCTTTACTTATGCAATCTACTTCTTATTGTGATCTTTCTTCTCTTTTCCTGAGAAGCCCTGGGTTAGTCTCATCCTAACTCTTAGGATACATCAACATGCTTTAATAACAAAATCTTTTTCCCATAATGAATCATGAACCTGTGCATCCTGCATGTTACCATTTGGTTATTAGAATGGTCAAGATTCATTATCAGTCTTCTATTCATTACATGATGTTTTTAAAAATGTAATATAGGACTCTGGTATATATATATATATATATAATATTGTGGCTCACTGCTTAATTCTCAACAGTCATTAAGTTTGTGACTTTGTTTTCCTGACAGAGTCTTCACATAGTTCCTCCACAGGGAACTCCTTCAGCATGCAACTTCCTTATTACATATCCATCACTATTTGTGATGGCCTTAGCTGTGAGTTAGCTTCAACAGTTTACCAAATATCCCATAAGGAATATAAACATGCATCTTTGTCATGTACCCAAATTATGTATCCATACATATTCTGGTTTTGTTAACTTACATCATACCTGTGCATCACTTGCACGTTTAATATCATTCATACCTAACTGGTATTACTATTAGGATTCATATTAGGAAGATCCATAATGCATTAAACCCATGTACTCAAGCATAATTAAACACATATAAGTATTTATCATGCTAGCCTATTGCTTGCACTTTTTCTGTGTCATTCACACACATGGACATATCAGGCTTCTATATCCTTTTTCCAAGGATATTCCAATCATCCTTATGATCATATATACACATTCGTGTATAAGTAGGTGCACCTCTTGCACCTTTTTAGCTCATGCATTCACTTGATAGTTTAATTTCATCATTTGTTTCCTTTAGTTTGAGATTTCAGTCACTTACAGGACTGATCTCACAGTCATATCTTGTATTGATGTTTCCTTTTCTCAAGTAAATAACCAACCAGGGTCACTTTCCTCTTTATTCAACAACGTCTAGCAAGAAAACCTTCTTGCCTCAATGTCCATAGGGTTTTACCCATCTCACTTTTCTCTGGTCATGAGGAGTTATATACTTCGATTTTAATATAGAGAAATAACTATAACTTCCAGGGATCCTACCTGATCCTATCATATTCCTTTATGCCCACAAAGGTATTAACCATTATATAATCTACCATTATCAGTGCCTGAAGTTCCAACTGCCCATGCTTAGAAGCAATGTTATGAACACCAGGTCATTCATCCTTCGGGCTTCAGCTGCTCTTGACAGAACCCTGGCACCTTCATCTATCCAAATTCAAGTCTTATTATAAATGTTAATTAGCATATCCCTACTCCTGTAAGAGTAGTTATCACTTTGAAAAAGGGATAAATAAATTCTTCTGCTGAAATTCAACAAGAATTCCCAAAATCATAGGTTCAATCTGCAGTCCTTCTCCTCAAGGAGTAAATGAAGATAACAATACCTCCTTATGCGACTTGTACATGAGCCCAAGCAGGCCAAGTGTTGTAACCATGCTCTGATACCAATTTTTAACACTCCCACGACGAGGCATAAAATTTTTCTCTTTTCTTAAAGGACAGATTCTCCATCCATGGTTTCTAATTTGGAAAGTTGGGTAACCAGTCCGACCTCCAGGTCAAGGATCTTTGATTCTGAAGCCAATGAATCTTTGAGACCCTGATGGTCATGCTTTGTAATTAAACGCAAACCCTTTCAACTTTCGGGTGCAGGTCTAATGGTACCCGTGACCTTCCCTTCATGATTGGAAAATCTTTGAGTTTGGGTGCTAGCCCCTTTTTTGATAAGCGCCTCCTTGAGGTGACCTTGGGAGATAACCTCACACAAACACACAATTGTGGGCATGACCAAAGGTGGTTTGAAACAAAACTACCTTTTGGCCCACAATTCTCCTTGAGCCTCCACATGCACTTTCTTCAAAACCGTGGTTTGGATTGTGGCTCACCCTCAACTTTTTAAAGTTCGCGCATCTTCGATACCCATAATGCTACCGAACCGTCGATCTCATGATCTTGACAGTGCCTCTAAACTGGCGGCTCAGATCTATCCCTTTCAAATATGCGGATCATATTTGACCTCTTGCAAATCAACGACTATGATTTGTTTTGGAATTCCGGACTTCGAAATTCTCAAGTCTCAAACTTTCCTTTCTTCTGTATGTCAATCCTTCGGAGTCAATGATTTGCAGACAACTATCCTTCTCAATCAGTGGCTCTGCCTCTGCTTCGGGATTTTGACCTTTCAACTAGATCAATGGTCCTGTGGCCCCTTTGATCGATCAACGGTCGAGATTTCCTTCGGGTCTCCAAACTTCTGAGATCTCAAATCTCAAAATTCACTTCCCCTCAAAGTAAGCGGATTACTGTCATGTGTCCACTTGAATCAGACGGTATGGGATTCCTTCGATTCTTTACCCGGAACCTACAGATTTATTCCACTTGTCCTCTTGATATGATGGCTATGAATTGCTTCAGGACTTTACCCGTAATACGCCGATCTACGTCGCGTCTCTTTTGGATAAGATGGTCCAGATTCACCTTGGATGATCTGATGCTTGAGATTTACTTCAAATGATCTGATGACTGAGATCTACTTTGGATGATGAGACGATTGAGATTTAATTCGACTCTCCATCTCTCCAGACTTCGGAAGTCTCAAATATCATCTGAAAACTCTCGAATAGATTTCTCCGGAGTCCATGATCTGTCGCCACGCGTCCCTCTAGATCTGGCGGTCTAGATTCACTTTGGGTCTTCGGGGTTAGGGAATCTCAATTCTCAACTGAAACTCCAATGAAATTTACCTGAAGCTTGCAATCTATCACCACATGTCTCTATGGATCTAATAGTTCAGAGACCTTCAGCTCTTCGGCTCTTCGACCCTTTGATGCTTTGGTTCTTCGATGCCCCGACCCTTCGGTGCTTCGACTCTTCAGTACTTCAATGCTTCGGCTCTCTAGCTCTCCGGGATTCGGGAGTTTCAAATCTTATGCACCCATTTCTCTGGAGTGCTTTTACTCGAAATACACGATCTCCTAACATGTATCCCCTGACGATCAATGAATAGAATTTACTTCGGATGTTTGTCCTCCTCCTTGTCCACAAACCTTTGAAGTTGTCTACCTTACACCACATATCAACCCTGACATTGGACGGTTCCGATTGACTTTGTAACTTTGGAACTTCACAAGTCCACTCTCTTGTGCACTTTCAAAGGGTTATGCCTCATGAACTTTCCTTGGGATCCAATGACTGTTGGTCCTCGCGCTCAGATCTAACGGCCCAGATCTAATCTCCTCTTACGCGCTCTTCTAATTGTCTGGACATGGATCCCAACGGTCCAGATCTTTCATAGTGCTCGATCCAATGGTCACTATTGCCCCTCATCCTGAGCTTTCACTTTCTTCTCTGACTTGGAATATTTCAGATGTTTCGAAGGTGACCTTCGATTTACTTCCTGCAAGCCCTGATGTATGGGTCTCGACTTCCGCTTCCCTCCTAATCTTAAAAAATTGAAACAAGTTCGCCTCTTGGACCTCATCTATGCTTCTGAAAAGTGCTAGTATATTCTGAGCTTGGTCCTTACGAAATTTTCAATTACCACTTGCTCCTTGTGTTAATCTGCTCGCATCGGATCGACGATCCATGACCTTCCTCGATCCAATGGTCCATATCACATCACAACTTTGGGTTTCAGAAGTTTAATCGCACCAACGCGTGATTCCCTAATCGTGCGAACTCCGCACTCACAGAGCCAATGGTCAAGGTGGGTCTCGATAGATCCTTGGATCTACGGTCTAGATCACATCACAACTTTGGGTTTCATAGGATCCATCCCCTTGACGATGATCACCAACATTCGTCAATCTTGCGAAGACTGAAGGAGTCGAGGTGTTAACACATGCGCTCCTTCTTCCAATCTAGAGGTCGTGACAGACCTTGGATCCTCCCAAAAGGTCTCATCCGTTCGTCTTTCAAATGAAAGGATATTTCCTTTCGATACTTGAATCTCGCTATCCTTCCCAAGCTTCGGCAGTTATGAAGGATTTAAGAGCGTTGCACTCTTTCTCCTAAACTTAACACTTAGAAGGGTCTTCTGCACAACTCTTGCGCTCCTTCATCAAGTCTAGAACTTAAGTGATTCTCGGTCTCTACTTGCCTTGAAGATAGCCTGTGCATATCTACACTACCTCTCCCGATATTAACAAACTTCATCCTCCAAGGGACTCAGAATGACTAGGAGGTTCGACATGCATACATGAAACTATGCCCACATTCGACGAACTCGCAGTTCGTGGCTCTGGCTTAAGCCACCACATGATGCAAGCATGTATGAGTATAAAACCACGTCCAATTCATACAATTTCCTAATTTCCTAATTACACAATCAAGAAGACACAAAAATGGTATAGTATAAATCATTAAGCAAACATATCCATCCCTACAACATTTATAGGATATCCAACTTTAATTCACATTATTTCTTAACTACACAAGATATGTGATTATAGGTGGTAGCCAACTATAATCATAGGTTGGCTATTATAGGTGGTAGCCAACTAACTAACTCTGGGTGTTCATCCTTCCACCCAACCATAGGCTCAAAGGCATTCATTCTTAGTAGTCTAGCCACCCTCGTGCCAAGCCATGATATCACCAGGGAACTCTTGCATTTCTCAAGGATTCTTTCTCTATTTCAGCTTCTACTCGGGTTCTGTTCTCTAAAAAATTTCAGAGATTTCCTTCTTTGTTATGGCCATGGGTGAGGTTTATCAGATTATCACTCAGCATCAAGCTCATGGCCTTCTGTTCCTCATCTGCTAGAGATATCCCACATTCTCCTTACCAATTTTCTGATATCTTTTCCCCAATATGGTTCTTGACCCATCTTGTTCCTTCTATCAGAAGGGAACTTGGGTCAGCTTGGTTTGTCATACCTAGTGGTACTTCGGGCTGAATTTATGCAGTCAGACCATGATTCCATTCATGGGAGTGGTTGATAATTCAACCACTATTCCTTTCTTCATTAACTGGTTTCTTTCCTTGGGATCCGAAGGAGATTTATTACCCCCATCAAGGGAAATTTGGGGTTATTTGATATAATGAGCCCTCTCTTATAGTGTTCATGTTCTTTCCTCTAGTGATATCATGGCTAGTAATTTCAAGGCTTCACCCCCACAGTCAGTTATTGGCAACTCAAACAATAATACATTTACACTATCCACGTGCCTTAGCATGGTAATTCTATTTTATGATTAATTACAAGCTGGGGGAAATAGGGATGTTACACTATCACTCAACTGTTTGCACTCCGAGGTGAGGGATCTTATCCTTTCTATTGTGTTCTTAGTGGTCTTCTCCCTCTGCTCATGCACCTCCTACGATGTGCTCAATACTACTTGGGCCTCCAATTCTATTATCCTGGCTTGAAACTGTTGGATGATCTCATAGAGCTTCACTACTTGAGCTTCGACTGAGTCTTGCTCCTCTTGTGCCAAGCCTGACATAGAGTGACATGATTTACCCACTCTTCTTTGACCATGGCCCGCTCCGCAAGAAACTGCTCCTTTTCCCTTTGAAGCTGGGATTTTTCCTCCTGGAGATTCACCTGAATCTCTTCTTTCTTTCTTTCCTAGGCTGCTACATTTTCCTGCGCTGCTCTTAATTGTGTTAAGACTTCATCTTTCTCCCTTTTCAAGGCTTATGTAGCCTTCTCCCTATCTTCCTGTGCTTTCTGGAAGCAGGCTTCTGTTGCATCCACAATCCTTCTCAATTAGGTTGGTTTATCCCCCAATTCTGCAGTCTACGATGACGCAGTAGGTATTGCGCAGACCAAGTGAATAGTTTGACATACTACCTTCAATTCCTTCTCAATTCTTCCATATAGATCCTCCTTATTCTCTTTGTATATCTACAAGATTTCCTCGAAAACATCCTCCATAGCTCCGTGGACTAGACTGATATCATCCTCAGTGAGCATGGCCTCTAACTGGGGCTTATTAGCGTGCGTCTTCTTCCTTGTCGAGGGTTTCTTTGGAGAAACCTTCCTCTTCTGCAGTTTTACTATCCCAATAGGGCGATCCTCAAGTGGAGGGGTGGTAGCTTCGCTTCCTCCTTTCCCTTCTTCTCCTTCATCTCCTTCTCCCTGTCCCTCTGCTTGGTCTTCTCCTCTTGGCGAGCCAGACCCATTATATTCAGAAGCATTGTCCTCCTCATCCCTCTCTATATCCTGGACTTCCTTATGCTTTTTATTCTTCTTCGTCCCACTGGACTGTCTGACACGCTCAACTCACGTTACTATGGGGCTTCCTATGGTGTCAGTGATAGAGAGTTTGTTGGCAGCCAACAATTTTTTTTTTTTTTGATTGCTCTCAAAAAGCTGCCTACACCCCTTGTCGTATTACAACAAGTCATTGTCGCATTGTGCTAATAGACATTCGTCTCTTTTTTGCAACCATTACAATTCAATTTCGACTCAGTTTTCACAACTGCAAGTGTGAAAACACCTCTTTCGTTGATTGGACTATCGTTGTCTTTGGTTGATTTGTTGGTTGATACTTGATCACTGGTTTATCGTATGATTGCTAAAGGTTTTATCAGGCTTATGTTCTTGATCATTATCTTACCTTGATTGCGCATTTGGATATATTTCATTGTTAGACATTTGGGCATAAGAGTTACTGGTTTTGTTATGATCTTATGAAAATTATAATGGATCTGGTCATATTGTTTTGATCCATGCTTTGAACTATCACTTGATTATTATATGAACAAAATTTATTGCATGGCTCTAAGACTTTGGAATACAAACATATATGATATGCGCCGAATACATTGGCAAGTTCACAAGGTATGATAGCAATGGTTTCAAGGCGCATGAGTTAATCATATTCGATTATTCAAATTTATACTTGGCATACTATGTTTGCAAAGATTGGATTATACGATGAATGATATAACCCCGAGCTGTATGTTATCACTAAACCCTATGATTAAGCGATTGAATAAACGATGGAATTGGCACGTTAAATCGGTAGTTAATGCTGGTACTGTGTTGGTTTTAGACTTAACACTTGGCGCGTTGATATCATATGATGTGTTGGTTCTGACCTAGATAAATGGCACGTAGAACTGGTGATTCACCAACTCGTTGGTCGATACATTTGTTTTAATGATTATGGTTTTAAACAACATGGAACAGGCTCATTAATGTAATACGTGGTGATGGTAATCCCACCACCTTCGCACGCCTGGAGCTGTTTTCGGTCTCATCCA
>JASDQU010104336.1:150736-200731 GCA_032191745.1 Picea mariana | reverse complement strand
TCCTCTAATTTAGTTTGATTTCTTTTATTTAGTTAGTTAGTTTATTGTAGTTTGTTTTATTAGTTTCTAGTTTCCTTAGTTTAGATTATTTAACTCAGATCACTTTCTTTTTGGTTTCTTTACGAGACCTTAGGGTGGCCAACGGAGCCGTTAAACTCGTCAGGGTGGTCCATACCAAACAACTTGGGTTATTTAGACAACCCCGGACCGGTTCCACTCTCCCAGTTGACGGACGGTCAGTTTCGCCCGTCAACAGAGTTCCACATCAATGAAAGGCACAAGAAATTCCTCTAACCACTCCTTCGTAATCTGCTCGATATCTTCATCTATCAGTTTGTAGTACGATTGTAGTTCTTCCTGGTTCTTGTCTCTGTGCGCAGTCATGTAGATGAAATTAGGATCAGTGCAGAACTTTGCTATTGGTTGATACTGGTGCAAGGTGTGCAGTGTCATGCACAAAAATGATTCAAATGCAATCTTTAATTATTGATAGTATGCATGAAACATGACATTGGACTGCCACTTCTTTTTCATGTCGTTGGTGTACCACAACATTGAAAACCAAGCGACCAACGAATCCGAGGGTTCGATCTCTGGGAAGGTGGCTCCTTTAGGAATTTTCCAAGTGAAAAATGTGATCAAAATGATCAACAAACTATAATGGAATTCATATCCCAAGTCCTAGGCTTCGCAACAATCCCTGTCCAGCTCATTGACGAGGTAGTTCGCTTAGTTCCTCTGCATGCCCTCCACACATTTTCCTATGAGGTCCACCACGAACCTAGTGACCTATGTGGGGCAGCTTTTCCTTACGATCTTTCCAGCTATGAGTTGGAAAGTGAGGTGCACTGTGCCATCCTGTATAGAGGCTACCTTGTAACCTCACTTTCCTTTTTCGACTTCTCCGTAATCTTCCTTGATGCGTTGTGCCAGGGAATGGTCTGAGGCCTTCCCTGGATAAAACCTATGAGGGTCAGGTCCCTTCACACTTAAGCCTGTGATTTGGTGGATCAATGCTGGATCCACAATAATCCTTTTGTCGAGCCAAAGGTATCTTCCATGATAACACGACAAGAGGAGTTTAACGCAAGCGTTAAGCTCCTCATGGCAGCCAAAGTGTGAGATATTCATCACATTCAACATGGTGGACTACCCCAGCCCCTTAATCCATGGTTGTGAGACAAGATGAGGATTCTTTCCAGTTGTCTTCGTGAGATAGCGGTGGGGCACAAACATGGCATAGTTCTTCCAGTCTCCTAAATTGAATTCGTTATTCTTTAATAGCGGGATCTGTCCTAACTGAATCTTGACTATGCTTATGCCTTTCAAAATGTATGCAGTGAACACGACGTACTCAAAATATTGGGGGATTTTGTCATGGTTAACAACGCCAATCAAAGGTGGGATATACTCGGGTAGGATCAATAGGATATGCTTCGCATTAGCTAGATCACCGTGGTGCTTACTTCGTTGCTCAGTCACAGGGTTAATACGGCCATAACGACATCCGATCGAAGGGGAAGCCTGCAGTCCCCTAGTTGATGACGCCTGGACACCTTCAGATATCGGTCTGTTGGCCATTAGCTTCTTGAGGACTTCCTCAACAAAATTCTCTAGTTCACTAGGTTTGCCCGACATTCTAACTTATAAATAGACAGGTCAGGGTAGACGAACGGATAGGTGGGGTAGACAAATAGACATGTGGGGTCTATTTTCAGATAGCACAACTCGACACACGAAAAATTCTCTTCTTGGCTTAGTTAATCACGGGTAGAAAAAAGTGGTCCCGAGGCAGCGTCCGACAAGCTAAATAAGCAAGGTATCGTAACAGATCTTTTGATGGCCAATAAATTCTTCCATCAATGTAAATATGTCCATTATGGCACGGTCTCAACATCCAAAAGCAGTCCATCAGCCCATAAATGCATTTTTTAACCGTTCCAGAGCGTCATTCTAATGGTCGGGGCGCCTCCAATGGTCATATAAATTTGCTAGGGCAAAGTCCCATTATCCGCGGTCTTGCTATTCCAGCGAGGTTCAAATCCTGTGAACCTACCTCCTGTGAGGTTCCAGTTTGCAAAGTCTTCCATCTAGTCTCTATAATTTTCTTGTAGCTTTTCCAACTTAGCTTTATTTTTATTGAGATTCCTTGCCTTCTTTCCTGTGATCTGAGTCTCTCTAACTATTTCTGGAATCCTCTTTCCATTTTTATTCTTATATTCCCCTGGCATAGTGGCTTCACACTGTTGAGGTGCCCTTAAAGGGTTTGAAGTTAATGTCCCTTTTCTCAACACTTCTTTAGTTGGCATACTTCTTTCTTCAATAGATAGGTCCTTCCATCCTTCTTGCATTATTTCAACCTTGACAACTAATTTTCTTTCTTTTTGTTCCTCTTGCGTTGTTACTTTGTTCTGTTGCTTCGAATTATCCTCTCGTTCTTCTATTAGTCGGTCTATTTTTATAGCTATGAAATCCCTTAGTTCTTTCTTTTTCTTTTCTGTAGCTTCTTCCTCTGCTTTCCTTTTGATCTGATACTTCTCAATGCAAATCTTACCTAACAAAAGTGGAAAAGGGGCGTTGTCCCTAACAAACTTAATGACTTCACATTCCTCTTCAGTCGATGTTACATGAACAATAATAGGTACATTAGTAACTCTTCCACATAGGGTTATCATCTTTCCCTTAAACAATCCTATCCTTCCCAACGAAGGTATCACAGTAGGCTTTCCCAAAATTTCCCAAGTTTCTTCTGTCATAATATTCACTTGTATTTCTTGATCTAAGACATGGTCTATGTCGAAGTCTTCTATTCTTGCACTTATGCGTTGTTTTACTTTCAGGATCTCTGGTAAATTGACATCTTTATGAACATCCATCGTTTCTTTCAATTGTCATAACGTAGTCTGAACTTTCTCTGATTCTTTCTTTTTATGACTCTCTAACATGCCCTTAGTCTCTTGACTCTCTTCATAGTTTTCTTGTCTTATGTTCATCCGTTTAACTTTAGCAATCATCCTTGGACAATCCTCAACCTCATGACCAACAATCTTACAACAATGGAAAATAGGACCTGTGCCCGAGCATTCCTTAGCAAGATGTATCGGTATTCTGCAGTTATAACACAAAGTTAATCGTGTTTTTCTTTTAAATGTTCCCCAACCTCTTCTTTACTGCACACTTCCCTTAGGATCATAGTGTTGGACCTGCAATCTGCAAAAAACAGTTCTAGGTTCCTGCATTCACTTATTAGTCCAAAAACTCTTTCTATGCATAGGAATAACATATCTTTCTTCATTTCCATTAAATTTTCTCAATTGAAATCTTTCTTTCAACTGTGCCCTAGTCTTCAGACTAGGACAAAACCTATTAAACATACTTAAATTCATGCTTTCGAAACAAAAAATTTCACTTATCTTTCTCTTACCAAAGCACAAAGCTTGCTTCTTTAGGATATTATCTCTTTTCTTCAGATCAACTTACTCTCTTAGGCACAAATATTTGCAATTCAAGTAGATTATTGTGCACTTCAGCAACAAATCTAAGCACAAAGATTCTCTTTTTCTTTACTTCAGTTCCCAACAATCACAGTTTCAAGTCCTGACAACAGAACCATTTGTTGGCACAGGGGCAGACCCAGGGTTCAATGCTTAACAATGCACCAAAAAAACCCCTACTACCGGCCCTTTCGACAACTTTCTGCGAAGCAGGAGAAGTATCACCCGAGGTAGAAGTAGGGGGGGTTACAGGACACAAGTGTTTGTAACCAAGTTGGGACACAGATATGCGATTCTAACACTTTGCAGAAAGTTCTGTTAACACTAGGAAGTGACATGAATTAGTTTCTCAACCCTATTAACATCGCAGAGCATAACCAAAGATAGATTGGCACAATAACAACACATAATAACATATCCTGAGCACTTATCATTTAGCATTACAGATTAGATCTAGCATCCATTTACCCTTAACACAAGGAAAACACTTAAGTAATAATAGATCTATCTATTACATAACATAATCAAAGCACTAAGAAGATTTATGACAGAAATAACATAGCACAAATCAAACCATAAGACACCAGATATACATGGTTCACCCCAAGATGAGGCTACATCCACCAACCACTTCGCCTTCTTTATTATGTCCTCAAATCTTACATTCATTCACTTCTGTGCACTAAGCCACAGAGTCAAGCTTCACACCAGACAAGAGAACTTCGGACTGAGCACTGAATCCTCCTTCCAAAACTAGGTCAGGGCACAGAGCTAATGCGCTATCAAGAACAAATCCTTAACACACATACATTCCTTAGAACAAAGTCACTCAAACTACTTTCACTTAGCTTCTCCTCTTCTACAATACATTCTTCTTTATTTATACTTTTACAAACCTTTACAATAAGGCCTAATCACGGGTAAACCCCATGGGCCGAAATCCCCTAAACCCATTACAAAACCCCTAGAAAACCCCTTACTAGGTCCACATATCCTTGAAAAATGGGTGAGATCCGCGATCTCAGCTCCGCCTAGGTGCTCCTTCTTCGAATAATGTGTCGAAGTTCAAAAGTGGGTCAAATCTGACCAAGGTTTCCTTAAAACTTGGTCGAGGGACAACATTAACCCAAGGGATGTACCATCCTTTTATCAAGGCTAACCCAAGGAATGAACCATTCATTTATCAAGGTCTCTCTGACATAAGTAGCTAGGAATATCTCAACTGGGAACTCAAGGGAAACTGTTGCTAGGAAAACTATCAGCAAACCAACAACAACAAGTTGTTGTTTCAATGCAACTCACCCAGGAGTTCACTCTTCAGGATTGAAAATCTAGCTCTTCATTCTTCCAGCTCTAGTTTTCTCCAATTATGCTCGATATTTATCTATTATTCACCCTTTTCAGTTGCATCAACTTTAGGCTCTATTTCTTTCTCTCCCCTCAAATCTTATGCACGAAATTCACTCACTAAAATTGTTGCTACCAATTTCCTCTTTTTTTCTTGCCTTTTTTTATTCATAGTATTCCCCAAGATGATTGTACTCGAACCCCATGTGCCCAATAACTTCTATATGTGACCACTCACACCCACCCTCTTACATGTATTCAATAATTGGATTTTGGAAACACTCAATTAGAAATGGGAATGTTCATATACAAATAGCAATTTAGGAAAATGGTTTAAATCATTATACATGGGTAATTATCCCTTGGACCCCTCTTGGCCATTATCCTAGACACTCCCTTCTCTTGTGGATTAATTTATCCCCCATCTCTTTTCCATGTCCCCTTACTGGTTGGATTCACATTTTATTAATAGAACAAAGAAATATAATTCTCATATTACATTGCTTAGCCGTAGCCACATATTTTATCTACACAATTATTAATTAAAATGGGGATTATAGTGGGGATGTTACATTCCCCCTCCCCTATAATTTTGCACCATTATCGGTGCACTCTATGCTGATATACATATATGCAAATTTACATCATAATACTTAGAAGTAAAAATTTTGCAATTTTACAATTCCAACAGCAGCTCCAACCAAAATCTCACGTTCCTCTCAACTCGTCGACCCAAGGACTGCACCATTCGTTTATCAGGGATAACCCAAGGGATGTACCATCCATTTATCAAGGCTAACCCAATGAATGATTCATTCTTTTATCAAGGTCCCCAACACAGTTGGCCATGACTCTGAGATGTGGTTCTAGAACTCTAGTTGCTCAAAACATAGTCGTGCATTTTGTCTTCTTCAAAATTGTAAAAAATTTGTGGGTATTTTTCCCACTTGTTTTCTTCATACTCCCATGTAGCATCTTTTGAACCTTTACCAGCCCTATGGATTTGTTTCTAAGCACTTTGAATTTCCAGTCCATGATGTGTATTGGTTCCACCCGGAAATCCCCTTCATTCTCCACCTGGATCACATTCCAATCAATTATGTGGTTAGGATCAGACACATATTTCTTTAGCAATGACATACACTCTCATGGATGCAGGAAAATCTAACATATATGCAACTGGACCTATCTTTTCTAATATTTCAAAAGACCCACAATATCTTGCTGCCAACTTCGGGCAACTTCCAAATCTTAGTAAACTTCTCTTTGCCTTTACTTTTAAGAACACATGTTCTCCCACATTAAAATCTCTAAAAACTATGTTCTTGTCTGCATAAATTTTCTAGCTATCCTGGGTATCCTTCAAATTCTCCTTTATCTTTTCCATCCGATCTTCCATTTCCTTTAACAATTCTGGCCCAACTACTTCTTTTTCCATTGGATTATCCCAACTAACTAGTGTGTTGCATTTTCTACCATACAACGCCTCAAATGGGCTCATTTTCAATGAGGCCTGATACCCATTATTGTAGACAAATTCAAATAAATGGATATAATATTCCCATTTTGATGATTGATCCATCACATACATTCTAAGAATGTCCTCAATTATCCTATTAGTCCTTTCTTTTTTCCCATCCGACTCTGGATGATATGATGTACTAAGATTTAATTTTTTTCCAAAGCCCTTGAACAAACCCTTTCAAAAATTGGAAGTAAACTTTGGATCTTTGTCTAGAACTATTTCCTTAGGCACTCCATGTAGCCTAACAACTTATCTCATAAAATATCTACAATATTTGTTGCCTTGTGTGTATCCTTTACTGGAATGAAATGTGTTGCTTTAGTCAATTTGTCCACCACTTCCATGATGGAATCATGTTGCTTTATTGTTCTGGGCAACTTAGTAATAAAATCAATTGTAACTACTTCCCACTTCCCTTATGGAATGAGAAATGGTTGTAGAAAACCTGTTGGGTGTCCATGTTTTGTCTTTACCTTTTGGCATTCTAGACATCTGGCTATGTAATTAGACACTTCTTTCTTCATTCCTAGCCAAAAATATAGTCTTCTTACTGCTGCCATTGTTTTCTGATATCTTGGGTGTCCTTTATATGGAACATTATGCATCTCTTCTAGAACTTTTTTTTTAGCTCACTGGAATTCAGCACATAAGCCTTCCCTTGTACATGAGAACTCCATCTTCTTTCAACTCATAATAATTAAATTTCTGCTGAAAATTTACCTTGTTGTAATGTCTCTTTTATTTTTAAATAATTATGATCTGAATTTTCTGTTGCAATAACTGTCTTTCAGATATGTCATGTATATGCTAATGGATGCAATATGCACTTCATGAGCTCTCCTACTGAGCGCATCAACCACTTGATTTTTCTTTCACTTTATGTGCTTAATTTCAAAGTCATATTCACTCAAAAATTCTAGCCATCTAGTTTTTCTAGCATTTAGTGTTGGTTTCCCAAACAAATAATTCAGACCATAGTGGTTTGTTCTTAGCTCAAATTTCTTACCCATAAGGTAATTTATTCTCATTTTCAATGCATGTACAATCATTTCTAACTCCAAGTCATGTGGAACATAATTTTTTTCATGCTCTTTTAATTTTCTGGACTCGTAGCACACCACATGATCCTTTTGAATGAAAACTCCACCAAGCCCTTCCTTGCATGCATCGGTGCACACAAAAAAAACTTCGTTTGGATCTACAATCTTCAATATTGGTGCACTTGTCAATATTACCTTGAACTTTTGAAAACTCTCTTCACACTTGGAAGTCCATTCAAACTTCACTCCCTTCTTTTGCAAATAAGTGATTGGATTTGCAATCTTTGAAAATACTTTTATGAATCTTCGGTAATAACTGGAAAGACCCATGAATGATACAACCTCTGTCACATTCTTTGGCATTGGAAATCCTCTAATGGCCTATATCTTCTCAGGATCAATTTCTATCCATGTTGTTGATATTATATGCCCCAAGTAGTGAATCTTCTTTTGGTAAAAGATGCACTTGCTTTTCTTAGCATATAATCTGTGCTCTCTTAAAACTTGCAACACCATTCTTAAATTTTTCTCATGTTCCTCTTCTGACTTAGAATAGACGAGTATATCCTATAAGAACACAGTCACAAACTTGTCCAGGTATTCCCTGAACACTCCATTCATCAGACACATAAAAACTGTTGGGAAATTTGATAGCCCAAATGGCACTACCGTGAACTCATAATACCCATATCTTGTTCTAAATGATGTCTTGTTGATGTCTTCTTCTTTTATCCTTACTTGATGATAGCATGATCTCAAGTCAATATTTGAAAATATTCTTACACCTTTCATCTAATCAAATAAATCATCAATTCTGGGTAAAGGATACTCATTCTTTATGGTAACCTTATTAAGTTGCTTGAAATTGATAAACATCCTTAAGGTTCCATCCTTCTTCTTCACAAAAAAAACTAGGGCTCTCCAAGGTGACACACTTGGGCATATATATCCCTTCTTTAAAATTTCTTCAAGCTACATTTGTAACTCCTTCAATTCTAGTGTACCCATTTTGTATGGTGTCTTGGACACTGGGTCAACTCTTGGTACCAAACCAATAGAGAAATCAATGTCTCTCTTGGGTGGAAATCCTGGAATTTCTCTAAAAACATCTTCAAAATCCCTCAAGACCGGATGGTCTTCAATGCTTGTCATTTTAACCTTGTTTTCCTCCTCCATATGGGTTGCAAACATTTGACATCCCTTCCTAAAGATCTTCTTCAATTGCATAGCTGAAATCGATCTAACAACTACAACTCTTGGAATTCCTTGAACCTTGCCTTGCTTCCCTTCCTCATCAAGACATGTGATTGTCTTGTTGTAACAGTCTAGGACAACATGATGTTTTTCCAACCAATCCATGACAATTAGAAACTCATATGAGCCTAATGGTATGATGTTTACATCTACCTTAGTGTTGATTCCATTCATGTCTATTTCACAATCTTTAACCAACTCATTGATCTTTCTCTTAGCCCTCGTGGCTAACTGAACTAACCAATATTTCTTATGCTTACTTATTTTCAAGTGAATTGTTTCAACAATGTTAACATTTATGTAACTATGGTTAGCTCCGAAATCAATTAAAATTGCTATGGGATAGTTTTCAATCTTACTTTCGACTTCTATCTTGGGGGATTCATATTCTACCTGCTTGTTGTCCATGGTTGCATAAATACTTAGCATGCTTCCTCCCATATCTTCTAATGTTTCATCCTCCTGAATGTTGTGGACAATCCTCATTCTTTCGCCTTTGTGAGGGCAGTCCTTATATAAGTGATTCCCTTCATATCTCCAACATTGAACATGTTGCTTCCTTGGCCTTTTCCCAAATGAATCTGCATTCTTTTGATCATTTTGGGCTGCCTGGCCTTGCTGATTTTCTTGGGAGTTATTTCTAAAAATGGGTGGCTGAAAAAATTTATGCCTTTGATCCTTTTTTCCTTTCATATTGTCATTCCAATCCTTTAGGAACACCCTTTTCTTTTCTCATAAAGGTGCCTTACTTTCCTTATGGTTTCTTCCAAGGTCTTGGGGTTATCATATTGAATCTTGTCACTATAGAATGAGGGTAACCCACTTAGAAACCTCTTGATTTCAACCTTCTTATCCTTGATGAAGTCAACATACTTTAACAATTCAAGGAACCGCTTCTCATATTCCTCCATTTTCATGGTTCCCAACTTGAGTCCAAAGAGATTTTTCATCTTTATGTCATAGAAATGCTCGGAAAAATATTTCTCTTGGAAATATCCTTTGAGATACCTCCATGAGATTATTTTCTCATCAAGGTTCTTGGATTTCTTAAGTTGATCCCACCACATGGCTGCCTTTCCTTGCAAATGGTAGGTGGAAATCCTAGCTTCTACCTGGGATGGGTAGTCATGCAGATGGAAATGTTTCTTCATTTACAACAGCCAAGCCTCTTCCTCTTCTCCTTTCCCGTGCTCACCATTGAAAGTAGGTGGATTTGTTTTCCTGAGTTCACCTTCCAAGATGTTTGCCTCGGGAATTCTTCTTTTCCTCCAAACACGAGACACACTTGGGCTGCTCCCTAGCCTTGATCTTGCATAAATTCTTCTAGTGCACTTCCTTGGAGAATGATGGTTCCTTCTCATACTTCTTGAATGCCTATCATTTCCATGATCATCCCTTTTGTTATGGGATCTCGATGTTGATATTTGTCTAGCACTAGCTTCTTGTTTGGTGCCATAATCTTTGTTAACTTGCTTATGAAACATATTTAATCTCTGAAGTATCTCTTCTTGAGCCTTTGTAATCCTTTCATTATTATCCATGTAACTCTACACTTCCCTATGCAGACTTATCATAATGACACGCCCTTTCCTACCTCTTCTTCCATTTGAATCTATCTTAGCATTCCCCATGCTGAAATGCACACCTATGAACTCTTCCCCATGGATATAATATCCTTGAGAATATTCCATAACTCCAGTCCTCATATAGGAACTAAAGTCTCTTTCTGTACTTCTAATTCTACAAGAAATGTGCATGTAACAATTACTGTTAGAACATGCATATTATAAAACATTTTATTAATTAGAATATAGGTAAATTATTCATTAATTTTTGAAGGACAGATTGCACTAATTCAAATTTTGATTTGCTTGATGCACTCCTCCCAGAAACAACTTTCCAATGACTAAATACTTTCCCAAAATCGAGCTCTGGTTTGGAAGTTATATCCCTCCAAATTTTTTGTATAGGTATACAACATCTTCGGAGACCCGAGGTCCCGAATTCTCCTTTGTTGATATATCTTAATGGATTCATCATTGATCTAAGTCATTTTTCTTCTTCATACCTTCCATGAACCCACCACCAACACTTAGTTTCTTTTTCCTTTGTGGACTCACAGATTCCTAAACTTGTAACCTTTCTTTCATAAGTCCATCCGAAAAGTCTCAACACATAACCATTTTTCCACTTCTTTGCAGACTCATAGACTCATAATTTCGTAACCTTTCTTTCATAAGTCCATCTGAAAAGTCTCAACACTTAACCATTTTTCCACTTCTTTGTGGACTCGTGGACTCATAATCTCGTAACATTTGTTTCATAAGTCCATCCAAAAAGTCTCCACACTTAGTCATTTTTCCACTTCTTTGCGGACTTCATAACCTCGTAACCTTTCTTTCATAACTATGTCCGAAAATTCTCAACAATTAACCATTTTTCCACTTCTTTGAAGACTCGTGGAATCATAATCTTGTAACCTTTCTTTCATAAGTCTGTCCAAAAATTCTCAACACTTAACCATTTCTTCATCTTTGCAGACTCACAGACTCATAACAAGTCCAAACACTTAGCCATTTTTTTTGTTTTCGTGGACTCACAGACTCACAAACTCATAATAAGTCCCAACACTTATCCATTTTTCCGTCTTCGCGGACTCACAGGCTTATAATCTTGTATCCTTCTTTCATAAGTCCGTTCGAGAGGTCCCAACACTTAGTCATTTTTTTGTATTTGCAGACTCACATAATCATAATAAGTCCCAACACTTAGCCATTTTTCTTCCTTCACGGACTCACAGACTCACAAAATCATAATATTGTATTCTTCTTTTCATAAGTCCGTCCGAGAAGTCCTAACACTTAGTCATTTTTCCCTATAATAGATTTAGCTGCAGTATATAACCATAAAACATATGCATCTAAAGCATGCTAATAATCAACATGATATACAACTAAATTGTTCATTACAACAACATATAAGTCATTCTCATTCACACAGAGTTCATGCACAACAATAACACATGTAAATAACTCATTACAAGATAAACACTTATCTTTAAACAAGAATCGTGCAACCAACTACTTGGGACAGACGTTCCACCCAACCGTAGACTGACTATTCCAAATATCAACATCCAGTCACCCCCAAGTTGAGGATAGAAATCCACAAAAAAGGGTGGTCTCTCACAGTCCACTCACGACTCATAAAACTCTCAATCCAACTAATATTTTCCTACAACTATCCCAATTTTTCACCAAATCTCTTCCTCTTGACCTATCCAACTCAAGGAATGCACCATTAATTTATCAAGGTTAACCCAAGAGATGTACCATCCATCTATCAAGTTTAACCTAAGGAATGAACCATTCATTTATCAAGGTCTCTCTGGCACAGGAAACTAGGAATATCTCAGCTAGGAACTCAAGGGAAACTACTGCTAGGAAAACTATCAACAAACCAACAACAACCACTTTCTTTTTTAGTGAAACTCACCCAAGATTTCTCTCTTCAGGCATGGAAACCCAACTCTTCAGTCTTCCAAATCCAATTCGCTCCAACTTTCTCTAGTATTTTCCCTTTTCGGTTGCATCAAATTCAGGTTCTATTTATTTCTCTTCCCTTGACTCTCATGCACAAAATTCAGTCACTAAAATTGGTACTACCAATTTCCTCTCTTTTGCTTTCCTTTCTTGACTCACACTCTTCCCTAAGCTAATTTTACTTGACCCCCATGTGACCAATAACTTTGGGATGTGACCACTCACACCCACCCTCTTACATGTATTCAATGATTGGATTTTGGAAACACTCAATAAAAAATGGGAAGGTTCATATACAAATAAAAATTTAGGAAAATGGTTTAAATCATTATACATGGGTAATTCCCCCTTTGACCCATCCTGGCCATTATCCTAGACACTCCCCTCTCTTGTGGATTAATTCACCCCCCATCTCTTGTCTATGTCCCCTTAGAAATTGACTTCAGATTTTATTAATAAAACAAAGAAATACAATTCACATATTACATTGCTTGTCCGTAGCCACATATTATATCTATATAATCATTAATTAAACTCAAGATTATAGATGGGATGTTACAAGGATCTAGATATCAACACGGGATCAAACACTTAAATATGGTTAGTCTTGTAGTTGTGATAGAATCAACTAGTTAAGATGTTGGTCGTTCTTTGACCTAACATAGAAAAGGGAAATAACAACTTAAGAGTTTAAGCACATGTTAATGTGTTCATAATAAATGTGCTATTTTTGTTAATAAAAAATTAGAAAATAACCAAAGAGATATTCAAAACAACATTTAAATTAGAGAATGTGAACCAAAATATTAGAGACTATTGAAATATGCATATTATTGTTGCTATATAAATTAATGAAATTGGCAAGGATCCAAGTGTTTTGAGAATGTTGTGAGTTTGGTCATATGAAAGAACAATTGTATGAGTACAAGTTCACATACATTATAATCTAAAAGAGAGGAGAGTTATGGCTGGAAGTAGCTTGTGAAGAATCCCTCAATCGTTGGATGGGGTCTTACTCTTAATGACAATGATGAGCCTCTACTAATTGTTGGCTTAATTATTTCTTGGTGTTTATGATTAAGTCTGATTCCTTATGGTTATTGGACCCTGGTTTATTTTATTTTGAACTCATTATATGGTTTCTCTATGTATTAAAGTGTTTTGACATAAGTCATATGACATTTCTAAGTTTGTATAGTTTTTTCTAGTGCTTGTGGTGGTTGTATGTGAAACTCACCCTATTTTTTGTACTACTCTATGTATTCACATGTTTTGACATAAGTCAAACAACATTTTTGAGTTTTTACAGTTTTTCCTATTGGTTGTGTGTGTGGCTCACCTTTTTTTAATTAAATATACATGCATATTGGTATATTAATAATCAAAGGAATATTTAATGTCAAAATATAATAGATATGGTGAGAAGAGAGTTTAATTGATGTGCACATTTGTGTAACTAGGACTCTCGAATGCTAGTCTACTTCATAACTTAACTGGTACTTGGTTGATTTCTTAACGATTCACATTGTTCTTGTTACATATTTAATTCAAAATAAGAAGGGTTAAATAATCAAGAGATGCAATGCTCAATCATCGAGCTCATGTGCATTAATTAAATATTATCCTTATGGCGTTCCTAATTAAAACTGAGTTGGGTAGGGTGTGCATGGACCTAGTCAAATTTTATCACTCATTTGTCTAAGTGAGTTTATCCTCTAGGTTGTGACATGACATTGATTGACCTGATGAGCCATAGTTGAGGTGGCATGGCAAATCATGGGTAATTACCTTGTTGATTTAGTTGGCACCTCATGGATTGAATATTGGAGCTAGATTAATGGTACATTAGAGAGTAGAACCAAAAGCTATTATAACATCAAAAATCAATATCGTGAAAGAAAAATTATGTTGCACATACACAAGTATGGAGAAATCAATCAATGCAAAGAACTAACATTCCTTAATACTATTGGAGAGTTTTATAGCCTTGTGCTGCATTTTCTTGTCAATATCCTTGTAAGAAGATGTCCAAACGTATTGTTTTTCAAAGGTTCAAGTGATATAGTGGCCTACTTAAGAACTACATAATTATAAGGTCATGGTTGAACTTAAACTACCATCAAGTCAATAATTTTTTGTGCATGGTTGACGATCTTGTATCATTTTATAGAAGTGGAAATGGTGATTTTTGAAGGGAATTTTGGAATTACGTAACAAAAATTATTGATGGTGAGAAAAAAATATTATGGTTGCGCCTTATAGATGCCATGCCACTACCATAGGAAATTTTGACCTAAAATCCATAAAAAAAATGTCTAGTGGCACTGCCACATTACATAATACATCATCTTGGATTGGGCTAATTCCATATCAAATTCTCCATTGGTGTGTCACGTGCATGCCTAATATTTTTGGGGCTACTTATGAAAAGTATTGACGATGATATTAGAGGAGCAACACATAAGCCTCATTGAAGATTTGTTCCAAGGTTTCTTATTCTTTTTTCCTCAAAAAGTTGTTTCATACTAGGATATTTTTGAGAAGAAAAAGGTGACTCCTCGTTCTTTGGTGGAAGTAAGATCACAATGTTGAAACTAAGATCACAATGTTGAAACTAACACTCTCACATTGTTTCAAAGTAAAGAAACACCTGCTGAATTGAAATCACTCTTGTATAAATGAACAAATCTCGCTCCTGCATTGAAGGAAATAGATCCACACTTGTGTAATGAAATAAATCCACTCTTGCATGAATTAAAGGCACTCTACAATATTGCATAAATGAAATAAACCACTCTTTCAGAAATGGAAATCACACTTGCATAAATGAAATAAAATCACTTGCTGGGAAATGAAAAAAACCACACTCTAGTTGGGAAATAAAACATACAACACTCTTGCTGGAATTAAAAAAGATCCACTTTGTACAAAGAAGGTAATTCATTCAACTTGAAAGAAACAAACCCTACTAGAAATAAATCAAAATCAAGACGACGATCCATAAAAAGGGAACCGTCTACATCATTCTAAGCCTAGTTGAATTTATTAATTAACTGATATCAATCAATCCAACACAAGAAACCTGTAGCAACAATAATCATTGAACTGAACTAGATTCACAATATAGCATGAGTAGAAACACTCTGCATCCACACAATAATACTCACAATTTGATGATAAACAACAGTAACAACAAATATGCAAAACAAATTAACATCAATCACTCTCAATATAAATCTACCTATTAATACAATAACAACAACCCTGCTAAAGAGGAGGGCCCTTCCTCCCTAACATGGGATGGAAACAATACATAAACTATAACTTAATTACCCATAAAACTGAATCACAAACTTGTTGAATCTTTATTAATCCAAAATCAAGAAGTACATGTGCAAATGTTGTTTCTCATCGACCAGACTAATTGTTCCAAAAAATAGACTAGTTTGGGAGTAGAAATGCTATTCTTTTTAAAAGATCCATCTTATAAACTATTCTTAGAAAACTGACAATTACGAATAGCCTTGAGAATATTTAGATTCTCAAGATGTTCAATATGGTCTTAGTTAGGAATATATTCAATATTTATTACAACTAGTCATAACAAAATATGATTAATTAAATATTTTTTTTAATGGACTGTCCAATAATTTGGGTCATTGAAACATACTCGTTATAACACAATACTCATGACTTTGCAAAAATATCTATGTCCTCTAGGGAGACATGTCATTTCCACGATAGAATTGCATCAATCTGCAACCCAATCAACATCAGTACAAAAAATTACAGTCTCCAAATAACGTCCTTAGTCTGTTGAAAGTAACAACACTTCAAAAGTAACAACATTTCATGAGTATCAACACTCCAGGAATATCATCACTTCAAGAGTAACAACACTTTAGGAGTAACACCACTTTGAGATTAAAAACACTCTGAGAGTTACAATTGATATATACCTAAATAGATATGCAAATATACTTAAAAAATAACCAAGAATAAACCAAACCATTCACCAATAATGAATGCAAAAATGTAGACAAAACCCTTTAGTTAGTGTAACACAATATATTATTCCTTATGTAAGGAATGCACTCCTCAAGAAATACTTGTTTGTTACAATATCAATGGTCTTCACCATGCTCCAATACCTTACTTACACTTCTTTATATAGAATTATTTATCTTCTAGCAACATTCTAGAGAAGGAATCTTCTGGAAATCTTATTTATTATAGATAACTACCATAGTAGGCCTTATTTAATAATATAATGGACTGATTCCAACTTACATTGAATGGAATCCAACAATAATACATAACCCCATTCCCATTGGGTACCTCCCATATTACCTCCCTAGGTATACTACATTCCTCCCCCCCCTTAAGCATATTTCATCCTTGAAACATGAGAAGAGACCATACAATATGACCGACTAAGAATTGTAGGCAATTGGTACCAAGTACAACCATCGATACATCCTAATGGAAGATGAACATGATGTCCAATTGCTTCCTTTCCACCCTGATCTTTCTTTATATCATGCCAGTGTTTCCATGAGATTGGTTCTCTATCCTGATGTCTTCCTATGGTACTGGTAGGCCTCCATGAACCTCTTGATTGGTTTCCTTTTTGGTTACCTACTAGTGCATAAGTGTGTTGATGCTAATTCCCTTGTCTTGATTATTTTTGTTTCATGATATGATGTGGATGGAGATATACAAAAACTATAGGAATTGGTTCCTTTTACTTCAAATTTGCAACACATTGTGCCCTTGATTCAAGGACCTCCTTAGCTTCTTTATTGTGTCCTTCCTATGGCTTTGCTTCATCTCCTTCTGTAGACTCTACCTATGATTCAACTTTAGAATCTTTAGTAACTTCTTTGCTTTCCCCCATAGGTCCTTCTTGCTTACTAAGAGACACATCTTGAAATGTAATTTTATTTTTCTTGTACCAAGGATTTAGAAATTTATTTTGCACATTAATATTAACTGCACCAATTGAGTCCATCCATGGATATCCAAAAACAATATCTAGATCATACATATCTATAGAATGGAAATTAGAATGCAACACATATTTATCCATAGTGATATTCAAATATTTAAAAATTTGAACATGTTCACCCTCAACCTGTGTTATTTGAATATTATTTGTAGGAACTTGAAATCTATTAACCAATTGAATATTGATAAAATTATGCATGAAATTATGGTTAATAGAAACAATGATATTGTCTTTATGAATACAAACAAGAACCTATAATATACATTTTACACATGAAAACAAGCATTTGGTTCATTCCTTAATCTTGGCACAAGACCACTTTTCTAAAAATACTTGGTCAAATTCTTCATCAGAGATTGCCATCATTTTTCCATAGTCAAACGACTTCCACCAAATGCCTGCATCACCTTGTAAGTGTAAATTGACTATACCTTTCCAATTATTTTCCCAAAAGGACCTCCCTTCTTTTAGAAAATATTCAATACTAGGGCCATCATATTTTCTAATAAAAATCATCTTTCTTAGAGAAATATTCAATAGAAACTAGGGTTTATAAAAGAACTAACTATGCAAATCACGCGACTTTCCTCGGAAAAACCATGAAAAAAGACCAAAATTAAAATTCTCATAACTTTATTTCCCAGACTCCATTTCTGATGATGTTTTTTTGAAAATGGGTATTTTTATGAGAATAATTCAAATATCCAATTATTTTCTGCAAATTATGAGAATAAAGTTTCATAACTGAGTTTGAAGTGCATCGCCCCCTCAGCCCTTTTTTTATAATCTGCAAAATGAACCCAAAAAATTTCTTCCCTTCTTTGGCCAAGGAAAATGCTCTGATAAAAAATGTCATATACCTAAATATATTTGCAAATATACTTCAGAAATAACCAAAAATAAACCAAACCATTTACCAATAATGAACAACAAAATTTAGACAAAACACTTGAGGTAGGGTAACACCATATATTATTCCTTATGGAAGGAATGCACTACCAAGCAATACTTGCTTGTTACAATATCAAAATTATTCATCATGCTCCAATACATTGCTTACACTTCTTTATATAGCATTCTCTATCTTCTAGGAACATTCTAGAGAAGGAATCTTCTAGAAAGCCTATTTATTATATCTAACTACCATAGTGGGCCTTATTTAATAATACAGTGGACCAAGTCCACCTTACATTGAATGGCCTCCACTAATAATACACAACCCCATTCTCATTGGGTACCTCCCATATTACCTCCCTAGGTATACTGCAACAATACTTTAGGAGTAACAACACTTCAAGAGTAACAACATTCTAGGAGTAACAACACATGTAACGGTCGATTACCGTGTAGAAAGTTCTTAATGCTTTTCTAGTAAATACCCAAAACAACCATTATACTTCTCAAATGCATAAAAGACTTAACAAATTGAGGAAACATATGAACTTAGCATACTTGGACAAAAATAAAAGATATTGGAAAACAATGGTATCAAAAAGACATGGATGATATAAGAAAAGCAGGTGAAGTAATAGTAAAAGGATGGAAAAAAGGTATCAATTCCTGAACCCAACATGTGCCACAACTTTTGTCTCTCCTTTTCAACCTCTTGGCTGAATCTGACCAACATTTGGTCATCCTCTAGTTCCATGAGTTCATATATCTTGTGTTGAAGGAATTGACTATCTATCATTTGGGTTTCTAGGGAAACCCAAAGGATCAGAACAACAAATTCTAGCGGCATGATCACTTCTTTTCCATAGACCAATTTGAATGGTGTGTGCTTTATGTGGTGAGAAGTCTTACCCCGCCGGCAGGTTGAGTTCCCCTCACTTGGGTTTCCTAAAAGTGAGACAAGCTCTAACAAATGGACACTAACATCCTCCTAACAAACCATTCTATTTTCTTGCAGGAGGGTTGAGAGAGAAGGAGAAAAGGTATGTGCACCTGATTTCTGATGTTTGTCCTCGTCGCTCCAATGGTTGAGATTCAATCCAAGCAATTCCCTCACGAAGTCAAAACTATAAGAACAAAAGAACATTCTCTTACTACTATCTATGATTGAATAATAAAAACCATACTTGTTTATAACTTAGACAAAGTGATCAAATAAACAATAAATGAATGAGAGAATATAAGAGAAATAGGCCAAGTTCTTATATTAATGAAATAATGAAGCTTACAACCATTGAATGTTGTTGCAATCCTCCAAGCTTCCTTCTTCAGCCCTTGAACATGAATCCATATCAATCTTATTCACACAAACAAAGGTTTGTAACTCCTTAACAATATCATAAGTTTGGTATGCTTCTTCTCCATCCCCCCATCTCACTCTAAAATGGCCTGGTTATATAGATGCACAAAGGGTTAACCACCAGGTTAAATCAGGAACATGGTTGAGGATAAGGTGGATTAGGTTAGGATTTGAGTTATTTTAATGGTTATTATTTCTCCCAAGATAGTATAGAAGGATGCTCGAATAATATCTTGATGAAAAAAGGAAAAAAATCCAAGAACCATCCAGAAAGTCCTCGAAAGATGCTCATAGATTCATGGGATTTGACCAAATATTCATGGTAATTCCTCTAGAAGGGTAGATAGAGTGACCTGGTCACTCCCCCATAGTGGTATAGAGGGTGAAAAAAGGGTGATGGTCACTCCCCCAAAGTGAAAATGGGAGCGAACATGGTCAAACAGAGCTAGAAAGACAAGGGGGAAAGTGAGATTTTGACCCTAAAATGATGTTTTTCTTCCTCCAAATTCACAAGGGATCATGACATGTGATTTTTACGTTGTATCAAGGTTGGAATACTTAGGAAATTGCGAAAATTGTTCCATGACATTGTTCCATTGAAACCATGGCACTTAGGGTGAGGTGTCAGCAATACAACACTTAGCAAAGTGGAATGCGACACTTAGATAGGTGTGACAAAATGACGTATAACAGAATCCCCCAAAAGTGTGAAATTAGAGGAGAAAATGATGGTTGAAACACTTTTTTATGTTGTGGAATCAAGGGACTGAAGTCATAATACTTGTGAGAAAATCAAGCAAACATCCATCAATATGTATATCATCCCCAAGATAGGCATACCCATACTCAGAATAATCTGAAATCAAAGCATGGTCGCCGACCAATACACTATGGATCCATGAAAGTATTGACTAAGGATATGGCCACTGGACATACAATGTGGATCCATATCTCCATGACTCAATCAAAATGTAGCCACGATATTGTGCACAGTAGAGCTACAACATGGAGGAATATCCAGAAACCAATACAATGTGGATCTATGTCACACTAGATATCACAAATTCATAATCTCCATCGCAACCCGGGGAAAGCAGATAACAAAAATGAGTGTTTACTAGATATTCCACTTGGGATATTCAATACAAATCTCAAATAGTACTAATATATCCATGTGAATAGAGGTATTTGCATCGAACATGGTAGAAAGCACTTGATTACTGGTCAATGATGTATACCATTAACACGTGTGAGGGAAATCACCAATGATAATGATTCCCAAGGTACTCTAGTACATTCCAATGAATGTGAATATATGATCTGAGGTTGAACACTCATGGAATCAATCGATCAGGGGTCAATGATGTAAAACCAATTGTTGAGAGCGAAGAAACCTGCCATTGAGGCATGCATACTCCAAGGTACTAATTGGTTTCTGAGTCTAGTTCCCGGATAATGTACTGATGTCGATGGAAATAGACTCATCGAAGGAGGGCCATGATGTATCCCCCATCATTAACATGAAACAAATAAGGATAGTGATGAATAGTGATGGATCAAATGATGGTGAACTGACATAGGGGTGAAAATGTAGAGGTTGAATTCCATTGAACATATGGTGGTACAATGAATGAATTGGCATCATTGACTCGACAAAGCATGAAGACCAAGTATGGTGATGTGATGACAACCAATGGATCTCTTAGAAGAAGTCGAAAGAGTATGACGATGCATGGAATGAGACGACAACCAAGGGTTCTCTTCTGAAGGAGCCAAAAGAGTATGATGACACATAGGATTCAAACAAGTGCCATGTCCAAGGGAGACATTAAGTTTCCATAAATGAAAGAGTTGGCCCACTACTCAAATTTTTCCCCACCTAGATAGGTGAGCATCTAATTTTTTTTAGCGAGCTTGAGGAGGATAATAGATGCTCGGTATAACCTCATCTTCTATGAGTCCCATCTTCACATTTTTAACGAACCTGAAGAAGGAAGGGTTTGGTCTGAGATGGGTCCTTCCTTGTGTATATTTTATGAGTCCAAGGAAAGAAAGCTCGATGGTATTTTCATATTTAGATATTCTGAAATGATTTGATAAATAAGACTGCACAATGACTTTTTCGTAAAGTTAGTCCCTAGGGTCTGAAAAAGTATAAAATGATACCTAGGAGAACTCTTCTAATCATGCTTGAATAGCATATTCCTTTTTCATAATTAGTCTAACGAGGCCGAAAAATGGGTAAACTATCACTGGAAATACATCCTTTCTAAAATGTTAACAAGTGTGAAAGGAAACAAACTCACTTGGCAATATTTTCATGTTTAGAGAGTCTGAAAAGAGCTTAAAGGATACTCCAAAGAGTTCCTTTTTCGTATAGATTTTACGAGTCAAAACAAGAGATAAAAGTATACTTAGTAACATATTTTCATGTATTAACAAGCACAATAAAGAACAAATATTGAGCTTGGTAACATATTCTCATGTATTTACGAGAACGATAAAGAATAAAGATTGAGATCTTTTTACAAAAGACTACTACGTTATAATGGGAACAACCCCTAAGTGAGGATCACTCCTAGCAGCATGTCTCTCTAAAGGTGTTTTTTCCCCTAGATTGCATGACATAAGCTAGTGGGTTTTCCTTAGTATGATGCCCAAAGGCTAGAGATATTCCCCCCAAGTGTCATTTTCTCTAGCGAGTTTTCTTATTTCCTCGTTTAGGCAGCTAGTTATTAATGGGAACATTTTCACTAGGTGGAGGAAAATAAGGTTCAAGTATGTGATCCAGATGGAGACTCTATTGGAATGGAGGGGAGTCAGTGTAATTTTTTAACAAGATTGACAAAGATAATGAACTATGCTCGTTGAGACCATGTACTACCAAAGGATGAGATAATTCTACGGATTGTTGCACCTGATTTGAAATCATATTTAATGTGGAAACCTACGGGATGGCAAGAGAAGGTAAAGGAAAAACCCCCATGAGGGAGGAATCCTTAAGGAGACCTACCCCTACACTCTCAAGACTAGAATGTTCTAGAAAAGAGACATCATTCGTTTTAGTATTGTGAAGATATGGAGTTATATAGTTTAGTTGGTCAATAGTGATAATTTTTCCTTGATGGGGAAATGGTAAGACACAAAACACTTTAGATGTGATGACAATCATTGCATGGAATGAACTATGACCAAGTAAAAAATTGTAATCCAGGGGTGCATTAACAACTTCGATATCAACCAAAATAGTCTTACCCTTCAATGTCATAGTGAAACATTTCAAGAGTCCGTGAGGTTGGAAACCTCGTCCATAAAACGCTTTTAAGGTGGTCGGAGACGAGGTAATTTTAGGAGAACCTAGGGCTCTCCAACAAGAAAAATACATGACACATGTGGAGGCTCCCTCATCCAAGATAGTACAATGGACATTCTTTCCACCAACCAAAACTTGAATTTGGAATTCTAAGTGGTGGGAGAGCCTCTCCTTAAAGTAACCTAGATTAAACGTGATAAGATTTGACACCTTTGGATCCATAGCTCCAATGGCTGACAACAAGGTTCTATGTTGACTTGGACATTTATGTAGAAATTCGAGGGTTAACATAGCACAAGGAGCCTATGCCAAACCTTCAACAATGTTGTAGCTTTTGGAAGCATGGGCATTTGGATTAAATGTCTTTTTTCGAATTACGCTCTTTGGCGGGCGCAACAATGCATCAGAGGTTGGATTTTCAATCTAAAGAGGATTGGAAGATGGAGGAGGAGTAGATGTGAAGGGATGATCAACAACCTTTCCCTTAGTCTGATCACGTGGAGGAGTGTCATAAGAGTTTTCTCAATTTGTCACATTAACTGCTTTAAACATGTACACCTCAGAGGCATTCGTGGAAGCATCCCCATGGTGGGAATGACCAACGTTTCCTCCTTGTGGAGGGGAAGGATTTTGCGCAACAAGATTTTGTTGTTGAACCGATTGGGAGGTACCCTTCAAAACTTTAGTGACAACCTCATGATGAGGGAAGTATTTCATGTAGTGGTCTTCCTCACAAATCATACAAGGAAACTTATGCTTCCTAGTTGATTGAGTATCACCAGTCTTTGGATTATCCTACTCATTAGAATATTTCTTGGATTTACCCTTTTTTTTTTCTTACCTCCTTGTTTCTAAGATGAAGATGATTGGACCACATTCACCTTAGAGGTTTGAGAAGAAGTGGAAGTAGTCTTGGTGTCCGAAACCAAACTTGGTTCCAAAGTAGATTTTTTTGGATCGTGCGACGAACGAGGAGCATTAGGGATCATATCGTAAAGTGTGTTGGACTAGGAGTAGACCAAGTCCAAATACTACACATAGATGATATCCTTCTCCTCAGTAACAAAATTTCCCATAGAAACATGACGAGTGATGGGAGGCAAGAGCGACTTTTTAAACCAATCTGTGAGAATTTGGTCCAGGACGAAAGATTTAATTAACTGTCTCCGACGTCTCCATTCATGAATATGATAGGATATGTGTGTGGAGGAATATTTTTGAAGTGAGGTCAAAATATCAGTACCGGTATCATACCGTATAGGTAACTGAAAATGTGTTAGAAAAACCATGGCAAGAGAATTAAAGTCGAAAAAGGAGTTACATAGAAACTCAATATACCATTTCGCTATGACACCTGTAAGTGTTCTCTAAAAAAGTCTAAGATAGATGGAATCATCCATCAAAGAGTTGGAATAACACCATAAATGCAAAGTCATAACATGATTGTTAGGATCTTCCCTAGGTTTTTCGTCGAATTTTGGGATGTCAGACGATAATTTGGTAGGGATGGTGGTCCAAAACGAAGCATGTTGGATGTGATCGTTGGTCAAACGTGATAGATATGGCAGATCCAATGTAGCCAAGAATGGAATTTTTTGGTTGTCTTGTGGATACTGGTGGTAATAATATGGCATGGGAACACTAGTAGGACCACATCTAGGTTTTGGTGAGATGGAAAAGCTATATGGTCCTCCCATATATGGTGGTTGTCTAGGTTTTCCACCCATGAAAGGGGGTTGGCCTGATTGTTCACCCATATAAGGTAGTTTTCCTAGTTTTCCACCCATATACTATGTCTGAATAGATGGACCTCCTACGTATTGTGATTGACTTGATGGTCCCCCCATGTATTGAGGTTGAGGGTACTATTGAGTTGGAATGATGGGGTTTACGGATTGAAAGGGAAAAATTCCTTGTGGAAGAATGTCCGTCGGGTTGGGTTGATCCCACAAAGGGTTAGCAATTCCTGGAAATGAATATCTAGGATATAGGACAGTGGTAGAAGGGATAGAAGGAATAGCAGGAGCATATTTTCCCCAGGCAGGTTGATTTTGCAACCATGAAGTCTTCCCCCCAGTAAAACGTTTCCCTGCGGCTGAAGGTTTACCCCTAGCCGGATGTTTTCCTCCCATTGAAGGTTTACCTCCAATGTAGGGTATACTAATCTGCGATGATTGATATGGAGGTTGAGTAGGTTGTGTGACCATGGTTGTATGAATGATTTGATTATTGTCCATTTGACCGTTGGAACAACCAAGTAAAGCACTTGGTGTGTGCATGTGTGGAAAGATTGAAGCATGAATATTACCTTACCCATGTGAAAAGGAAGATGTACGCACAAGTGGTTGCGTCAGATTTATTTGGGTCATTGATGTTTTCGTAAAGAGGAATCAATAGTAGTGCCAACTATAGGAGTTGTGGAAAAATATAAATTCCCAAGCCCTTCAGGAAAACCAAAAGATGATGGGTTCATGCCAGGAGATTGTGTAGTGGTGAAACCGGGCAATAAATAGTAAGAAGAATATGAATCAAAATATCTCGTGAATGGTGGATTAGTGAGTGGTGGGATGAGTGTATCAGTAAAAATAGAATTCATGTAAGATGCAATGTTTTCAATGATGTTAGTGACCGATTCTTCTATGTGACAGCTACTTCCAAGAGGTATATTCCTAGTCTTAGAAGTCTGATCTCCGATCATTCCTTCATTAGAAACATTGTGTTGAGGTCCTTTAAGGTCAATTTCCATACCTTGTATACTGTGAAATATTCAATCCTAAGGCCAATTACGAAAGTTAAAGAAACACACTCCTAAGAAAACTAAATCAATCAACCAAGCAGTAGTAGGTTCAAGGATCTTTTGAAGATGGGATTTCAATCCGTCAACCAAAAATGAGAAGCCGTTACCCCAACCTCCATGTAACAACCCTTCTTGATTTAAGAAACCCTCACTTTCACGGGATCACACTCCAAGGGTACTGCGAGTGTGATATGACGTCTGCCCCAGGTACCATGGAATCCCCCCACAATCACCTCTGTAGATACCTAGGAAAGGCCTCTAAGGTTACCAACTCACAGTCAACCTCTAGGTGGGTACAGACGAGAGTCAGGACTAAACGTATGGACAGTATATCAAATTACAAATATCTTCAAGAGAAATAAAGATAAGTGGACCGGTAAGACTCCTGAGGAACTCGAATAGATTTGGGATTCACGAAGCACCGAGACTAAATGAAACCAATGGTTTCTCAAGTAAAAACCCCAATATACGCTTGTTCCACTACGATTGGTCAAGCTTTGAAGGTGAAATATCCACTGCTCTTCCACACATGACCTCGTGTTTAGCCTCTGTGTGAGAGAGGGTTCCCAAATATGCTTATAAGAAAGTTGGACTTGTACACTTGCTAGTGTTCTACAATTTGTTTAGTAGTCTTGGAAAATTTACTCACTTTACCTAGTCGAAAGACCCTAATCCTGTGCTACTGTTGGTGTGCTAAAACCAAAAAATGTTCTATTTGATTTTATTAGCACGTGATTTATTTTAATGGATTTCTACTCAAAGGGTTCATGGAGATGAAATTGATTATGTGTGAGAGACCCGACTCCAATAGGATGCAAAATAATGAGATGCAATGCATTCTTTCGATGAATCCTATATACAGGAAGGAGAAGAGTTCTATTCTTCTTATCATAAGAAAGAACTCAAAACTATGAAACTTTCAATTTGAAGGATCAATATGACGCCAAAATACCAGGAAAAAGTGTCTGAAAACCAAAATGAAGATGCAAAACTAGCTCTTTTTCCAAGCATATACCAAAACAAGTTCCTAAAGAAAGAAAAAACTTATTTGTTTGATAATGTATGAAAGGAGATATGCATACTTTTTCTCCTCTTAACTTTCAAGATAAATGAAAGAGATATATATTCGACAAAAATAAGTATGGGGAAAAAATGTAATCAAACAGAGTGCAGTCAAAAAATGAGAAATGAAATAAAACAAGTGCGAGACAACCTGTTCAATCAAGGACTCAAAAATGCAAAGAAGAACAAAGACAAACACTCATGAAAAATACTCAGAACATGAGTAGAAAAAATGAGGTTGTGGTAGACAAGAGATTCCTAATCATATAGAAAAATGAGATGTTTCAATGAATATCAAATGTATCACAACCAATAAACCAATGCAAAATCAAAATAAGGAAAGGAAAATGAGTGATAATCTCAATTTTTGAGTCAAGCATAATAAAAAAAAACTAGGAGTTTCTGGGCTGAAAGACTAGGAAATCTTCAAGCACACAAGTAGATTGAAAAAAGGATGAAAAAGAAAAGAATCAAAACCTATAAATAAGAGATGATAAAACTCATCTAACAATTTTTAAATGATCATAGAGACTCAAGGAAGAAACTCAAATAGTCACAGAAAGATTGAGTAAAATTTGAGAAAAAGAAAAAAACAGGGTTCATAAACTAGTCTGCTACAGGAGGACGCTCCCCCAGAATGGAAGACAGGGAGATCAAAGGGTGATGGTATATCCCTAATGGTATAGAAAGAGGTGGCCAGGTCGCTCTGTGGCAGCTAGACAGGGGGCGAACAAGGGGTAATGGTCGCTCTGGTGAGGTCGTGTAGGCTTAGAATTTCCAAAACTTCTCAAAACAAGTCAGGGTTTTGAGGAGTACAAAGGTGCCCAAGAAAAAGAAGAAATATATAGATGAATTAAAAGGGTTCAAAGGGATAGAAACCTAGGAAGAAATATATTTTCCTCCCCAATATGGTTGCCGATTTACTTTGGTGATAATTGTCCCCCCTATGGGCAGGTTGAGTTCCCCTCACTTGAGTTTCCTACAAGTGAGACAACATATAACAAATGGACACTAACATCAGCCTAAAAAAAAAATTGTTTTCTTGTGGGAGGGTTGAGAGAGAAGGAGAAAAGGTATGTGCACTTGATTTCTGATGTTTTTCCTCCCCGCTCTGATGGTTGAGCTTGAATCCAAGCAACTCCCTCACGAAGTCAAACCTGTGAGAACAAAAGAACCTTATCCTACTACTATCTATGATTGAATAATATAAACCCTACCTATTGATAACTTAGACAAAGAGATCAATTAAAAAATAAATGAATGAGAGAATATAAGAGAAATAGGCCAAGTTCTTATATTAATGAAAGCATGAAGCTTACAACCATTGAATGTTCTTGCAATACTCCAAGCTTCCTTCTTCAACCCTTGAACATGAATCTAGCTCAATCTTGTTCACAAAAACAAATATTTGGCATTCCTTAACAAGATCGTAATTTTGGTATGCTTCTTTTCCATCCCCCCGTGTCACTTTGAAATGACCTAGTTATATAGATGCAGAAAGGGTTAACCACTAGGGTATATTAGGAACATGGTTGAGGATAAGGTGCATTAGGTTAGGAATTGAGTTATTTTCATGGTTATTATTTCTCCCAATATAGGATAGAAGGGGGCTCGAATCATATATTGATGAAAACAAGAAAACAAACCAAGAACCATCCAGAAAGTCGTCGAAAGGTGACCCTAGCTTCATGGGATTTGACCAAGTCTACATGGTCGATATCCTAGAAGGGAAAACAGAGTGACCCGGTCACTCCCCCATAGTGGTAGAAAGGGTGACTAAAGGGTGATTGTCTCTCCCCAGAGTGAAAATGGGGGTGACCATGGTCAAACAGAGCTAGAAAGACAAGGGGGAAAGTGAGATTTTGACTCTAAAATGATGTTTTTCTTCCTCCAACTTCACAAGGGATTATGACATGTGATTTTTACATGGTAGCAAGGTCAGAATACTTAGGAAAGTTCAACACTTGTGCCATGACATTATTCCATTGCAACCATGACACTTAGGGTGAGGTGTCAGCAATACGACACTTAGCTAGGTGTGACAAAATGGCATGCAACACTTTGTCATGCTTTTGCACATTGTTTTAAAAACCCACAATATTGTTGGGATTATATGATCTCATTCATCATGATACACATTACAAACTTTGGTTAAGGCATGCTCTAGAATTTTATTAAAAGCTTCAACTGTACCATTAGCTTTAGGGTGATAGGGAGTTCTCTAGTGGTGATGGATCATGAACTCCTGAGTGAGGTGTTTAATGGTATCATTGTAAAAACTGTGAGCTGAGTCACTCATCAACACTCTTGGATAGCCTAATCTAGTAATCAAATTCTCAAAAATGAATCGTTCCACCATTTCTACTGTACAATCCTTAACTAGCATGACTTCGTCCGATCTTCCTAGATATTTGGTCATGGTAATAATGTAGTGCTCACCTGTGCAACATGTGGGGGAAGTAATGGAACCCACAAAATATATTTCCCATTTTTCAAATGGCTCTACCATGGTCACATGAAATAAATAAATCCCATCTCTCCTATGGGGCTTTCCAATTCATTAACACACATTGTATTGTTTGCAATAGTCCTTGGCATATACAAAGAGTGAGGGCCACTAAAGTCCCATGCATAGCACCTTGCGTGTTGTAGCATTACCTGCATTGTGTCCTCTAGAAATACCCTCATGTGATTCATACAAAATTGGGTCCCATTTGTGTTTTAATGCCCAACGATGTAGGATTCCATTTGCACCCAACTTATACAACTACTCGGTAATCAACTAATAGTCTACACTATGGGTTACTAGTTGACGATGATGAGCCTAGGTATACCCCGATGGAGGCTATCCTAACATGAGAAATTCAATAATCTTGTCCAATTGATCAAGAACTTCTTCGACTCAGAAAAATTATGCAGCTGGGAATTTTTCATCTAGGCTTTGACTAGCCTCTCAAGTCTCAAGCCAGGAAAAATGATCTGGTCCAACATTGTACTTACCTGACTTGACTAAAACTTCAAACTCAAACTATTGGAAGAGTAGAAACCAATGACATATTTTTCTGTCTAATAATATCTTGTTGACCAAATATTTGAGTGTGGACTGAATGATAAATAATTTTAAAGGGGTCCACAAAAAGTAATAGTGAAACTTATACAATGCCTATACCAGAGAAAGGCCCTCACACTTTGTTGTAGTATAATTCTTTTCTTCATTGGAAAACTTGCAACTGGAAAAATATAATTGATGGTCAATATTTCCTTTTCCTGACTGTGCAAAAGATTCTCCCAACACAATGGACAGAGCATCTACATGGAATTGAAAGAGTTTAAACCAATTAGGAGAAAAAATTTGATGTAGTGACAAGTTTCTTTTTTATAATATCCAAGGCTTGTTGGAATTCCCATGTCCAAATATACTTAGTATCTTTGTGTAACAACTTTTCCAATGTGGTAGAAATCCGGGCATAATTCTGAATGAACCATTGATAGTACAATGTATGACCCAATGTGGCACACATCTTCTAGACCAATGTGGGGGATACCATATCCAATATGGCGATGATATTATCTTGATCCACTAGAAATCCATCCTTACACATGATTTTTCCCAGTAGTGTGCCAAATGGTGTATGGAAAATGCATTTCTTCAAATTCAATGAAATCCAGAGATGATGACATTAATCTAGCATCAACCGAAGGGCTTGCATGCGTTCCTTCAACAAACTCAACATTGTCCAATCATCCAAATAGACTTCAAGAAAATTGTGGATGAATTCCTTGAAGGTTGCAACCACTATCCAGGAAAATACTACGGGGGCATTCTTTAAGCCAAAGGGAATTATAGTGTATAGAAAGGACCCCCATTCCATTGCAAAGGCGGTTTTATCTTGATCCTCCTTTGCTATCCGAACTTGATGATATCCTAAAAATACATTGGTAAAAGAGTAAGATTCCTGGATGCCAACATTTTCCATCACGCCATCTATGAAAGGTGTATGGAAAGGGTCATGGACATAGGATATTTCGATACTTCTCAGATCTACACATATTCTAATATCACTAGTCTTCTTGGGTTGCACCTCCACACGAGTAATCTAGTCAGAAGCCTCCACAGGGACAATGATCTTAGCATCCAACATTCGATCAAATTATTTGTGCAACTTTTACTTATATTTGGGATTTAATTGATAAGGCCTTCTCTTGATCAGTTTGGAATCTAATTTGAGATGAATACTCATAGCTCCCAATGATCCTGCAATGCCTTTAATTTCAAAAAATATATAGGGAAACAAATCCTCATATTTCTTGAGAAGGTCAACAACTTGAGTGACTGTCTCCTTATCCCAATAATCTCCAATGATGGCCATCTTGGGAACTTCCTCAGTGCCAATGTTATGTTTCTTGGTTTCAATTTATCCATTATAGTATGGTGCAACCATCTCTACCTCCTTACCCTTCAATATGTTATCTCCTTGGTATTATTTGATATATATTCATGTGGTTCATCTTCATCAACATTATCAACATCGATCTTCCAACAATGTACTTCCTCTTTCAGTTTTTCCATCAATTGATGATATAAGGAGACCACCCTAGGCATGGAAAACTTTGGTTGTTGATGAAAAATAAAATATTTAATCCAGAGTAGAGCCTCTCTTTGATTCAGATATTCTGTTGTGAATTTTAATGTTAAGAAAAATTGATAGCTCATATGGGTCCATTCAACCATTTTCCTCTTGAGCTCCTCCTAAATATACTAGCTTCTAGGGACCATATCCATAGTGTGGAAAAAGTGATGGACCCATTGGGTTCGAAAAATATTATTAGAAGTCATGTACCATTCCCAAATGGAAATGTGTTCCATGAAATCCTCAATACCCTTATACTGGTTGGATAGTTCAAACTTGACAATGGGTTGGAACCAAACTTTTATCAACTCAGCCACTTGCACCCAACTCTAAATATTTTCATGATGTGTCACCATCCACCACCATGCAGGTGTCCCTCAGACTACTGCATCCATGGATTAGATTCAATTTTCTCTGGGGATGACCTTCTCCATATGTACAAGGAAATCCTCTACCAAACTTGTCCCATCAAACCATGGTGCATCATATAGCTCATATCCTATCTAGTGCACTTTGTCATTATCCTTGCACATCTATGAGTGGAGACTTTGTACAAACTTTTTTTCCACCTTCCAATGGCATCTTCAGAGTCAGTTTCATAATACTTAACACTTCTCCAACTTAATTCTTCATCTGCAATGGGGTTGTTTTAATCCTCCCTATTCCCAGTGATCTTATAGATGCTTTCAATAACCAAACTTTGTGCATCCTCATCCACTGTCTCATTTTATCTTTCCCATTTATACAGATATGAAGGTGCGATGACATGTAGGGTATCAGTCTCAAATGGAATTTGACTCTTCTTCAAATTCAACACAACATTATTATCAAAGACCTAGTCAATTCCAAGAAATGTGGGGTATGGGTCAAAGTCATCCATAATATCTATGATCTCAAAGTCAACCATTGTATTTACCCCTTCTATATTCACTTCCACTTGCTCCAATCGGCCTATAGGATAGATCTTGTATTGGTTTTCCAATGACAACTGGATGGGAGACTAGACCAATTTTGGTTTAGCCATCACCTCCTAGGAATTCTTCGGCATAATATTTACGTTGGAACCAAGATCCAACATGAATCCATACTTTTCATATCCACCAAGATCCATTGTCATATTTAATTCATGCCCCGTGCTCTTTTTCTTACTAACTTAGCACATATCTCTTTCTGGTAAGGAGTTGATATAGTCCTATCTGTCAGCTCTTTCCCTATACAAGTGGCTGAAATATGGATCAACTTCTTCATAGCATTAGGATCATTGAGAAATCTCAAAAAACAACGTAAGAAATTACTTACTTGATCCTCCATGCCTTTCTTGCGACCTAAGTCATGTAATGCTATGTTGAATGCTACATGCTTCAACTTCTCTAGTTGATGTTCCTCATTTTCTCTTTGCTTAGTGTGTCATAGCTCTTCCTACCCATGTTCTTCTTCCATCGAATTATGCGTGGTGCTACAATTCCTTGTGTATACGAGCTTCCTCTAATTATTTTTGCATCGCATGTTGCAGCTCTTCCCAGGCACAAACCTCTTCTAGCGATCTTTGTGTCACCTGCTACACTTCTTCATTGATATGATCCTCCTTGAGTGATCTTTGTGTTGCGCACTACAACTCTTCACGTGCACTTATTCTTCAATTTCTCTTTGAAAGTCACACAAAAACTACTTTTGTTGGGTAGAAACGAACTTAGGAGGGGATTTTGCTATTTTTATTATCTTCCCCTTCACCTTCTGGCCCAAGCTCTTAGCCTGCTTAAAGTCCCTTCCTATTTTTTCTCCTCCTCAGTTTACCACCTGAACATTGAATTCCTCATATTTATTCTTATTTTTGTGTGGCTCTGCATGCACCATATTACAATGTGTCATATTTTACTCCCACTTATTCACTAAATTGGGACAATATTCTGTGACATGATCGGTACTATAGTAGTATGCAAAGAGTATGCAGGACTTGGTGCAAAACCTTGATACATGACCAATTTCTCCACAATTGAAATAGGTGGGGGGTTTGCCTCCCCCTCTACCATATCCTTGGCCGCGACTGTGCCCATATCCACCTCTGGGACCTCCTTGGCATCCTCCTCTCTCAACAGTGTCATGATAACCACCCTTTTGTTCTATGTGTACCTGAAATGCATCGCAAGTATTGTCTTGCATCAACTTGAGTGACCGACATTTATTGACATCATGTTTCAAGGATTTATAAAAATCATAGAACAAAGTGTGATGCATATTTTGATACTTTTGCAAATTTGGGTAGTGGGGTGGTACATGGTACATTGTCGACACGTATCACACAATTTTGTATGTCGAGTTGGAAATGGACTCAACGCACTCATTTCCACATAATTTAGAAGTACAAGCCACTCATCCCTTCGATCCCCATTAGAGAGATATCTGATACACCAAAATTTCTCATGCACAACTTTTTTCTTTTCCATATCATGCAACTACATCATTAAGTTGGCCAACTATGACTGCACCTATGCCAATCCCATCGATGTCTCTACCCCTCTTAGTGTAGCTTCAAGGCGCATTGTAATTTATACCACCTTCTCTTGAGTTGTCACCTTATACTGGGTGAGAGACACTCATATATGGAGAAGTGACCCCGAAATAAACCACTCTTTGTGCTACATGTCCAGAATCTAGAACATTAGTCTATCCAACAACATCATAAACCACTGGTCATAATCCCACATGGCTTCTCCCTCTTTCTACTTAATCTCCTTGTTCTCAATAATACACTGAGACTCTAACTTAGGTTTCTCAAATTCCCTATGTAGATATTTATTAATCTCTTTCAGGGACATCACTTGTCCCATCAACGAAGTGGCCTTGTATTTCATGTACCATGCCAAGGTTCTATCCTGAACATGGTTACCTTCTACACGATCTTTGCTTCTTCATCTATGATCCTCTTCACATACCAAATCACTTAACATGTGAACCAATATTGTTCTGCATCATATTTACCCATTCCATGGAACATGAGTAACCTCAGGGTACTATATTGCTTCACCATCATCGAGCGAGAAATAAATCCTCCTATATTACTGGTGTTTGTCAGAATTTTCAATATTGATACTTCTTTGGGTGAAGTAGCACTGACTTTTCCTTCTTCTTAACTTGTCTCTTCTCTTTTATCTTCTTCCACTCTTTCTTCTCCTCTTTATCCTATTCCAACCACTTCACTATTTGTTGTTCTTTCTTCTTGATTGCAAACGCGTAAGGGGGTTGGTTGAGAGGGGGGGTAAGTCCATATCCTTATGACATTTCTTATGAGGGGACTGAGATATTTTCCTACTTGTAGCCATAGAATACCATCTACAATTATCAATTATTCTCCCCCACCACTAGGGGATCCACTATCTTCCTTCCTTTCTCTTACACCTCCACTCTATGCCTCGTCTTCCTCTAATGTTACAACACTCAATAACAAGAAAGGGGTTCATATTTCATCACCTGGGCCCTTGGTACTACTACCACTAATATTACTGGTATCCATATTGGACACCCTACTTTCGACCATGTGCCTCTTCCCAGGCCTATGTTTTCTTTTTCTCCACTTTTTCACAGCGCATTCTTCCCCACTCCCTTCTGGTGCGGTCTCTATTCCGTTCATCCTGTGCCTATCCCATCATCACATGCCCCTTACTATCTATTTTCCACCTATTTATTTTTCTCTCTTTCTTATATCAACTCTTCTTATGTACCTCTCGGCTCTCTCTCTCCTCTACTCTTCTGGGTCCATCCCATTCCTCACCTCATCTCAACAATTTTTGGATTCTCCTCAATGGATCCAAATCCTCTCTCATTTCCCCCCATATTTTCAACCCCCCAATTCTATGGGAGTTTACTCAACCATTTTGTCAGGATCCATGCAAATCATCCATTTCTCCACGAGCAACATATTTATCGAGACTAAAATATCTTCTAGCATTCATTTCCTTAGACCTTCCGCGAACTTTCTTTCATCCTCACTAAAATAATTAGTGTAATCCACAAAAAATTCAATAATATATCCCTCCGTTACTCAATAAAACCATAATTCAATGGCCCAAGTCCACTTACTATACAACGTCATCAACCTATCTAGTGTGGTTTGATCCTAAACCACTAGGCCTAGAGGCCACAAGGAAGAATTGGTAGAACTTTGACTTTTCGTCCATTCATACAAAATACAGGGAAATTCTACAAAGAACATCTCATGCATATCAGTGTAAAGATACTTATATTTCCATCTATTCACATTCACTCTTATCCCCTAAGTTTCTCGTAGGGAAAACTTATGATCATTTATAGTTAGCTAGTCTTGAATTTCCTCCTGAGATGGATACCACCTCATATATTTCCTGCTTCCTTCAGTACAAAACTTTTAGGTCCTAGCAACAAAACCATTTTTTGGGTCGTTTCATGCTTGCATGCATCCTTCCTAACACTTGGGATTTTAGACCTAGGTTTCATTCATATTTGACCAACAAAAACCCCAAAGCATCGACATATCATTCTTCATCTAAGGTCAAAGAAGGTCTCACCTGAGACATAATGAGAATCATAGAGATCATATAGTCTTGTGATAGGTATGATGGGATAAATACATAGGGATCAATTTGTGATATCATTCCTACACTCCATTAACATCAACTTAGTCTTATGAATATGTAAAACAATACACACACATATCCCAATAAGACATAAGTTGCACACAGTAGATCAAAACTATTGCAACTTTATTATTCCTTCCATTCCATTGAACACAAACATAAATTAAGAAAAACATATCCAACAACAACAAAGTCTTATTTCTTATTTATATAATTCCTCATAATTACAACATACTGCACCATGCACATCATTTTAGACCTCAAACATATGACAGAATTAAACTTATATTCAAAAGAATTACATCATTACAATACTACAAAGGTTCAGAGTGAGATCGACATACCAAAAAAAAAAACTCAATGAATCCCCGAGTGAGTGTCTAACTCTCTAATTCTCTTTCTGATTTGTTTCTTCCTTTTATATCATTCTCTTCTAGGGAGCTCTATCTCTTTCTTCTCTGCTCCACTCTCTCTACTGACAAACTGCCTCACATGCTTCTGGAACCTACCTACAGTGCACATAGCCTTTTTGTAATCAGTGCAATCTTAGCTACCTCTCTAGATCATCTTTTGGTAGCTCCATGTTCCCTTGTGTTGTTGGAAATAATCATTAGAGAAGGTTTCCCAACGATTCATTTCTTGAGTCTTGTGTGCATCTTCTTGATTTCTAGAACATCTAAAAAACCCGGTCTAGTGCGCACTTGGTATACTTTAGGCTTGGCACACAATATAAAAACTCAATATGACGTACACTTCTTGTGATTCTTTGTGCATTAGCTTAAGCACACACAAATATGGAATGGGTACACCCAACACTTGGAATGTGTGCGCACAACTTCATTTGTGTGTGCGTGCAAGATAAATACAAAACTTTGGGTGCCAACATTGTGCCCAAATAATTCTTTTACAATATCAATGGATAGAACAATCAATATCAAGGTGCTTTAAAATTATTTCTTTAGTTCATTCCTAGGTAGTAACAATTCAAATTCTAAACAATAATTCTTTCTTTTTAGCATTTCCATAGTCTACCTTCTTGAATAGACAAATTTAAAAAACATGATATTTTTATCATGTTTCCTTTTGTTTCCGATGTCTCTATCTCTCATTACAAATCCTATAGCTACACCAATTATTCCAATTCTACCCAACTTTACATTTTGATCCAACATGCAAAGTTCATTTATAAAGAATATATGTGTTGTGACATGCTATGACCAGAACTAGGACACTGTCTTAACTCCTATAATTTTGAATGTAGGGCATTTGGAAATGCACAGATTTATTGTAAAAACATTTTCTCTATTTTATTTTATGTTGACACATAAAGAGGCACTTTCTATAGCCTAGTATTAGGGAGGTGCATAATTACTTCTATTCTCAACATGGATATGTGTAATTTAATCTTACTATGATGCTATAGACTTTCTTTATTCAGATTCAATCTGACTTGGTCTCTTACATTGAATATTCTTGATTAAGTGTCAGTCATGCAAGGCCTTGTACTTTTCATGTGACTTATTTAATGTCTTTGGTACTTGAAAACTAATTTATATAATCTTGTTAATGGATATTATATCCTTCAATTCTTCACATATGGTGTTTTCCCCCAATCCTCCTTGCTATCCATATACAACATATAGAGGTGAAGGTGGAAAATATCCAAAGAAAGTTTCAAAATGGGACTTACTAGTGTAATTTTGAACTACTTTTATATAAGAGTGATAATATAAATCAAATTTTCAGCCGTAGGTCCTTCGATGTTTCCAATTGTAACCCTTCAAAAGTTGAGCCAATGTCATGGTCACTACTTCTGTCTCCCCATATGTTTGTAGATGTGAAGTGTTATATCTCTTCAACTTAGTGTCCATATTCTCCTAAAGTGTAATTCAAAAGACACAAATAAATATAGTCTCTTTGTCTAAGATGATGCTCCTTTGTATACCAAAGTGCACCCACACCTTTCCAAAGAACAAGATTGCTAGATATTTTACCTTGCTGGTCCTTTTAAAAGGGTTGAGAATTAACATCTTACAACACATGTCCATTCCCCCAAATATATAGTAATGTCCCTCTTGGTTATGGGAAACCCACCTAGGAAATCCATGGTAATGCTCTCCCATGGTCTAGTAATTATAGGTAAGAGTTGGCATAAACCTTACTTCCTATTCCTAGGTTTAATTGTACAAAAATGTACACATCCTATAATAAACCAAGATGAACCTTCTTGAATTATAGGCCAATACACAAACCTTTATAAGTTGGCCATTTTTTTCTCATTACAAAAATTCCCTATAATTTTGGATGTGTGATCCTCTCTAGTAAGTTGCAATCTTTCTCATTGAGGAGCATATATCTTGTCCATCTTATATAGCAATCGATCCTAGATATGGTATCCAACCTTTCTATCACCTTATTCTACATGAACCTGGCCCTACGACTATTGAAATATCACCTTGAAGTCTTAATCTCTTATGTATTCATATTTGTATGCATCATCATGGGTGAAAGGATCCATATGCATAAGAGTACCCGAAGCTACAATCATGGGCATTCATGGCCTTAAGAACATGCATTCCAAATTACTAGTATTACCCTTATTGTATTTTATGATAAGATAAAATTGATGTAAAAATCACATCCACTTGTAGTGTCTTGTTCCCTAAATCTTACTCCATGCTTAAAAATATTAAAGCGGTTAGTGATCAATGTAGATGATGGTTTCCTTTCCCATAAGACAGTGCATCCATTTCTTAACAACAAAGTACTTCACCAAGTTGGATCTCAAATTGGGATACAACCATGTACATTTCAAATAATAAGAAACCTATAATACCACTTTCAAGACAAGGTACCCTTTACATGAATGATTGGTCATGCATTTTGGTTTGTGTAATGAACCAACTACATTCATGTGATTGATGAATAATGCATTGCATCCCTATTTAAATTAATTTGTAACAATTTATTTGGATGGCATATTCATTTATATCTCTACCTAGGAATATCACATCTCACATCTAATACAGGTGTTAGAAACTCTAAAAAATCAATTCCTAGTTAACCTTAAAAAATGTGAGTTTTCTCGACAACCATTTTTGTATTTAGGGTATAAGATTGGTAGAGGGTAACTCAAGATATATCCCATGAATGTGGAAGCCATCATCAAATGACCAGTTCCTAATAATGTCACTGAAGTTAGGATATTTTTTGGGGTAGTGTAGTACCTATAGAAGTTCAGAACATCCTTTTCAATGGTAGTTGTGCCACTCCATGCCATAACAACCAATGGCAATAGTTTCAATTGGGGATAGAATCAATAGAAACATTTCGATGAGATGAAACAGAATATTAGTCAAGCACAAATCCTTGTATTTACTAACTTGTAGAAGATCTTTGAATTAGAGATAAATGCAAGTGGATATGCTATGGGAGTAGTCTTGATGCAAGGAGGTAATACAATATGCTATCATTATAAGTTGTTTCATGGGATAGTCCTAAAATCCCCTGCATATGATAAGGAACTATATTCCATGGTTCAAGCTATTAAGAATTGGAATCTCTATTTGATGGGAAAGGAAACGAGTATCCACGTCGATCACCAACCACTATAGTATTTGCAACCCCAAAGTAATATTCAAAAAATTAGACATTACAAGTGGAGGGGGTTTTGTAGTAGTTTCATTTGGTCATCAAATATAAGAAGGACAACACTAATAAGTTGAGAGACATGCTTTCAAGGCCACCCACATACAACATTACATCTTTTAGAACTCTTATGCACATAACAAAGGAAATAGGATATTTTGTAGCAACCATTTGAGCCACAATGTCAAAGGCGACCCCATATTGGGTGCCCTTTTCTTTGTACTTACATTTCATAACTAAAGAAAAGAGAGAAGAACATATGCCTCTTCTTCTACCTAGGTTTTCTCCCATATTGGGTTTCTAAGGATACAACTTGTTTTCATTTGTGTGGATGGTGTCTTCATTTGCTTGTGTTTTCTTTTTTATATATCATTTATTTTCATTTTCTAAGTAATAATGTACTCATTAAAAATATTCTAAGATCTAAGGAAATAAACCTACATTAATAAAAGGTTTCAACAAAATACAAGATATGTTGTGAAGAAATGTTCTAGTGAAATATCCACGATAGTTTACAGATCACCATAGATGGTTCTCTTGGCACAATACTTGGTCTAGAGTAGTAATCCAAGGTGTTAAAAGAAATAACATGTGTTTACTAAATTAATGGGCCATGAATATGGACCATGGCCACCGCACAAGCCCTACATATGATATATTTAGCCTATGCGTGATATATCATGGTCATTTTTGGGTTTACCACCCCATTAATAGTACTTGAAGCTTAAGCCATGGTATAGGTCTAAAATCCAAAGTGTTAGGCCATAACATTTATCTATAAAAATGATAAGCCCAGGGCAAAACCTAAAACCACCATATAAGCTTTGTATAAAGAATTGTCATCCCACTAGTAATATGCCATGGTCCTTGGTCCTTTTAAGCTTTAATATGCTTAATGTTGTTCTATTTTTATTATTATCATTATCATTATTATTTTTAAAGTTATTTTTTATAAAGAAAACAATATATTTATAATATTTTTATAGTATATAAAAAAATATTGTACTATAATATTTCTAGTATTATAGTTTATAAAAAAATTATAATAATAAAAAAATATATTATAATATTATAGTTTTTTTTTATTATTCTTATTTTATCGACTATTTTCGATGATGATAACTTATTAGTCCCTACCCTTCGAGTTGGTAGGGACTAATAGTAATTGATTTTCATCCTTTCTATTAAATTGACACAAAAACCAATAATTTTTCGCTCTTTTAACCAAAGTTTAAAAAAAATCATATAATTTAGGTTGGAAATTCATACACCTTAATCAAAGTTTTGATTTCGACTTCTTATTTGGCTCTTCCAGAGGCACAAGGAGATGATAGATTAGTTTATCTCATACTTTTGAGTACTCATTTTTTCCAAACAAAGTAATTCTAGAAATGAGTCTAGCATTACTTCTTAACATTAAATGTTATGATATAATGCATAGGCCATAATAGTCCATAACGCATTGCATTCGCTGCCACCTAATCCATACGCTGCCACTGACACCACCATGCAAAGCTACATGATCCCATAGTTTCTCTTCTTTACCTTCTCTTACACACATGACACACAACCTCCTCTCCAATTTCCCACAACCATTCTGTTAGTATTTCCGCTTGCTTGCGACATGCAACATCAATCTAGGAAGGATGAGGAACCCCCTCTTTACTGTAGCATGCAACATCAGTCTGGGAAGGATGAGAAACCCCAAGATACTGTGATGATCGGTCACATAGAAAATAACTTCTCTTTGTAATTTCCTTTAATGAAACTTGCATGTATGTATTCAAAACATGAAACTTGCATCTATGTATTCAAAATAAAATTTTCATTTGCGTATTCAAAATATTGCAATATGGTATATGACCTAAGTGATATTTTGAATTTCATAAGTAAGGTGAGCGAAGGAGGAAGGCTTACCATATTTCACTTGGGAGGTCAAGCACTTGCCTTGGACTGTGATATCTTCTCTGACGAATACTAATCCCTTCTGCAGTTGGGAGACGATATTATGCAAGAGACAAATTGACCCAGTAATTCTCCCATCTGCATATGTTCTTTTGTTTGTTGTTAGAAGTGCTCACACTTATTTCCCTTCTCTGTAAAAAAAAATGGAAATGGGAACTTCTCTATTTCCTGTCCATCGATTTTGTTATGAAACATAATTGTAAACTCAATCATTGCAAACTAATCTTTTAAAGGACAAGAACCACCAAACTTCTCTATTTCATGTCCATCAATTTTTCTATGGAACATAATTGTAAACTTAGTCATTGCAAAATAATTATTTTAGAGGAATTTGATATGTGAGATACCGATCACAATGAGGGGCTTATCTACGGAAAATTTCTACTAGACTACCTTGCCCAGAGCCCAATCCTATGCCAGGGCCATATACAACTTATCCAACATATGCAATTATCTATGTAATAAGGTAGCCATATATAATACCAAATCCATACCTATTCTTTCCTTATTTAAGTCCATACTAATAAGGTGGCCATACCCAAGCTAATATCCATGATAATATATAGGACTTGCAAAATTCAAAGCATCATGCTAAGAACCAACATGACCAAACCTAGTTTCTTTCTAAAAAGAAGCAGCACCATGAGAAAAGGCCTATACAGGAGAGGTATAAGTGGCAGAGGTGGTCGATCAAATTTATTCAGTTGACCAAGAACCCATTGATCCATAACCAATATATCCATAGAGGGTAAGGTATATCGCTTACTCGAACAAAGAGAGAGCAAGGAGCGAACCATAATTCTGTCCGGAGTTGGAAAATAACAATCATCCGCTGGATCTAGATCTGTATCTGTTGGATCTGTATCTGCTAGAGTGGGATATGGATTTGCTGGATCTGGAAAACCACTACCATAAACGTCATCTATGGATTCAAATTTCCTTCCTCCTATCATCCTTTTACCTTCTTCCAGTCACTGCCAGTCTTTGATTCCCTGTCATTTGAAGAGCTGTAAGAAAATGACCTTCTAGTCTTTGAGTGTCCTGTCCTTCAAGCTCATCCATGATTCAATGGATATATTCCTTATCGGATGGATGTATTTTTCATGCCTTATTCCTACCCAAAATGCTTGTTATAAAGTCCCATCCAACTCTTCTTAATTTGGGTTTTTCTTCAGAGTGATTATGATGCAGACCCCCCTTCTATCCTCACGGCTGCGCGACGTCCCGGTCTAGGATCATTCAAAAGACTGAGCTGAATTAGTTCTTTGGGCCCCTAGCTGGAACCCAAATCAAGTTACACATGCCCCTTTTCTCCTGAGGCACAGGTTCTATGAGAACCCGTGGGCTCCTGTTAAGCCCATGTTCCCTTCTTGAAACTTTAAAATGGAGGGCACTAGATCCTTCCGCTAGGCCCCTCTCCTTATATGACCTTGGGATGTGATCCGAGCTAAACCCTAAGGTGCTTCATAATTTTGGGCTTCAGTTGTTTCAACTGTTGTTGAGGCCTTCTTACCCAAACCGTGAACTGATGAACTTACTCGAGCGAGATCTATGACACGCGCTCCTCTGACAACCAACGAATGTAATTCACTTCAAGACTTCGGCTTCAAGAGTTCTCACCCTTCTACACCCTCTTTCTTCCAAATAGCGAACCAACGAAGAGTTGATCGAACGCTTCATGTCTTGTTCCAATGGATGGCCAGGATTGCTTCGACTCCCAGATCTTCGGGAATTATCCACCCAGAATTACCTTGTCCTTCCAGAGTTCTATTCCTCCATATCTTCAGATATACTGCCACGCATCCCCTAGTGATCAACAAATAAGATCTATTTCAGACTTCTAGCTTCAGGGATTTTCGAAGCACAACACCTCAAATACTCCAGAGTGGCTCCCCTATGAAGTTCACCATCTTCTGCCATGTGTCCCTCCGAACGATGGATGGTATCGATCTACTTTGGGACTTCAGGACTTCGAATATCCCGCTCTCATGTGCACTTAAAGAGGGTTTAATTCTCATGCACTTATCTGGATCCAATGACCGTCGATCCATGTTCCTAGATCCAATGACATGGATCTATTCTTCACCTCGATGCACTCCTCCTGTCTGGACGTAGAATTCGATAGTCGATACCTCTCCCTTGTAGCTGATATGGCAATGGTTGTTGCTCCTCGTCCTGAGCTTTGGATTTCTCCTGAAATTGGGAAAATTTGTAAGTGTTCAAAGGTTTTGGCCCTTCAACCTTCTCCTACGAACCTGACTGTGGAGTCTCATCTATGCTTTTCCTCCTAAGATTTGGGACTTGGAACAAGTCTGTCGATGCACACCTTACGCTATCCTTTCTAATCTTCTACCAATGTAATTTGAGCTCGCTCTAGTGCGCACTTGTGATTTACGTGAAATCTTGCACTACTCCTCCCGAGCTTTCAACTTGCTCAGTCTCCTAAGGGTCTCGACCCTGCTACTCGCTTTGGATATTTTCGGTGCCCTCCTGGCACACTTTGTGCTCTTCCTCTTGATATTTCAAATTTGGAATAAGTTCACACCTCTACGCACTTCTTGCACTCGACTGAGCCTTCAGGCGACTTTAGAATTTCAACACTTTGTCTAAGTTTTAGCCTGGTGCACTCCTTGCACCTGCTCAAAGCACTTTCTTACTGAGCCTTTCCTTTACAGTGTTCAACAAATCTAAAGTACCTATCCTACTTGTCAACCATAGTGTTCAGTAACTCTGTGGGTGTATTCCTCTAACACTCTCCTCTATGAAATCGAAACAAATTTCTCTCATGCACACCTTGCACTCGCTCAATGACCACCTAGCAGATCTCTACAAAATCTTCAACAATTATGCTTTCTGTGCCTTCCCTACACAGTTTCTCCTCCAAGGTGTTCAGTAGCCTTGAGGCTCCTCTATGAGTTTGTGAATTATCCTATTGTTCCCTCCTAGCACATTCTCCTCTGAAATATAAAAAAAATTCAGATACACACTCCTTACGTTGGCTCATGGAGTTTCCAATACTCTGTCATGCACTCCTTGCATATAGCCTAAAGAACCCATAAATAATCCAACAAACTCACAAATAGAGAATTCTATCTATCCCTGTATATGGAAACCTATCATACACATCTACAGCATAAATGAACACACATTGAAAACATTCATCAAATACATGGAAACACACATAAAACTCATAGGTAGGAAAAACTACTCTCTTTGTATTAATATGAATGTTTGTTTACAATATGTGCAGGCGCAGAATACAACAAAGTATTGGCTCTTCTCTCCTTGGATTACAATGATTTTCTATGAACCTTCAACATCCTCTACTAGGCATACGCTACAACGCTTTATACAAGAGGGGATCACTGAGCCTTTCCCTCCAACTACTCTAGTGGTGTCTAATCACCTTCAAAATGCCTATCTATGGAGGCTTATTACATTGAATGAACATTAACAATTCAGATCTGAGGCGATGATCGAGATCTGTACAACTCAAAATACATTAAATTCCTCTCTATCTGCTACTTGTACAAAGGAATCAACTAAACTCTTATCAACCTTACAACACTTAATAACAATTAAATTACATTGAATTTTAAATTTCAAGGTAAAAATGAGAGGGATGGCACCTCTCCCCTTCTTGAATGCGCTTTGATGTGATGGAATGCTGGCGCATTGATGAGGTGGAAAGGATGCTCTTGCATCATAATCCACTGATGGGAAAATCATGAGCTCTTTCTCATGGCTCCCTCTGCTCCACTGTTGAAATCCCCCTGGTTACTAAACTCTCCCTTGGAGCTATCCACCTGCTCTTCTGATATGCTGTTGTTGTTGCTGCTTCGCTACTACTATTGAAACCTTTCTTCTGTTCAAATTTCTCCTGCTGATAGTCTCCTCTACTAACCTCAATATCAGCTTCCTTATCTCCTCTATATCCTCTTCTAGCAGCTCTGTTGGATGGCTCCTTGGCAGTCTTCTTTTCTGCACTCCCTCCTTATCAATGGGTTAATCAATCTGATCTTCCTTGTTGTTTTCTTCTTCTATTGCCTTGACTTTACACTTCCACATAGATTCATATTCTATAGCCTCCTTACTGGACTTCTTTCCAACTATCTCCTCTGATAGACTAACTCCTATCAACTCCTCTTGTGTTGGTTCAACTCCATCTTCCTCCAGCTGCTCCTCAGGCTGGTATGCTCCAATCTTCATGACTGTCTCCTGGAAGCCATTTTCTAGTTCTAGATTGTTCAGCCAATCCTCCAGCATCTCCAAGTCCATATCCCACTGAGTGAGAAATTCAACTGTGTGCTCCTCTTTTTCTGCTAGGGCAGACATCAATGTCTACTCCTTCTCCTCCTTCTCTATGACAATCAAAACTGGTTGTCCTTTCTCTTCTACTGCACCTGAACTTTGCGCACTGGCCTCTGCTGGGATAATTGGCAGGAATATCTTAATTCCCCCAATGATAAAAATTCTCCTCTGATCCTCCTCCATCATCTCTCCTTGCTGATATGAACTCTCTACTGAGTTCATCTCTTCTCCCTTTCCCACATGGAAATCCGAGATTCCACTTTTTCCCTCGTGGCAGTCTATGAAATCAACTGATTCATCTCATTTCCCACATAGCAATCCAAATTTTTATCACTACCCTCTAGGAAGTTCATGAGATCCTCCATTGATCACATCTCATTTCCCACCTGGCAATTTGAAAATTCATATCTACCCTCCTGGCAGTCTATGAGATAAACTATTGATCTCTTCTCCTCCTCATCACTGAGGTTTTCTCCTACTTTTGGCTAACAGACGCAAACCATCTTCTCTGTGTCACTAAGGGTTTCAACTTTCCTCAGCCACCTCCTCAACACTTGTTGCTTCCTTCTGAACAACAACTTCTAAACAAACCATGTTTCTCTCTGCTTCATAGGACACTCGTACCTCCAATGTACCTGGGATTCTTGTTGCATATTCAATGCCATCTTCTCCATCTCTGCTTTGATTTCATTGAGCTCTTTATCCATCTATGCTTTTATTTTTTATTAGCGGTCCTTGCCTTGACCATGCCTATGGCCTTCAATAGCCATTTTCCTCATCTGCCTTCAACTCACCTGGCTGTCCGTTGTCCACTCTGCAACTGAGGCTATGTACATCTTCTCCTACAACCCACCTAGCTGTTTATTGACTGTTGCACACTTGCAAACAATCATTTAACAGAGAATCAACACCCTGCCTCCTCCTTCACTTGTTGTCTATAGATGAACATGAAACATTTAGCATTTGAAAACACTTGATGTTATCAGACTATTTTCTTTGTCTCTTGCCTGCTACCTGTAATAAAAAAACATTCTCTGATACCACTTGATGGTATCAGACAGAAACTTTTTCGAGGCTTTGATACCACTTGATGCAGACCCCCCTTCCTCCTCGGGGCTATGCGACCTTCTAGTCTAGGATCATTCAAAATAATGATCTGAATTAGCTCTTTAGGCCCCCTGTTAGAACCCAAATCAAGTTACACATACCCCTTTTCTCCTAAGGCATAGGTTCTCTGAAAACCCACGACCTCCTGCTAAACCCCTGTTCCCTTTTTGAAATTTTAAATTGGCGGGTGCTATCTCCTTCCACTAGGCCTCTCTCCTCATATGACCTTGGGTTGTGACCTATGCTAAACCCTAAGGTGCTTCGGAATTTCGGGCTTCGCCCATTTCAACTACTGTTGAAGCCTTCTTACCCAAACCCTGAACTGGTGAACTTACCCGAGTGAGATCTACATCTTGCACTCCTCTGACAACCAACAACTATAATTCACTTCAGAACTCCGGCTTTAGGAGTTCTTTCCCTTCTACACCCACTTTCTTCTGAATAGAAAACCAAAAAAGCGTTGATCGAATGTTGCATGTATTGTTCCAATGGACAGCTAGGATTGCTTTGGCTTATAGCTCTTCAGGAATTAACTGCCTAGGCTTACCTTTTCCTTCCTGGGAGCTATTCCTATGGATCTTCAGATCTACTGCCACGTGTCCCCTGGCGATCAACATCCATTATATATTTCAGACTTCGGGGATTTTCGAAGCACAACACCTCAAATCCTCCAGAGTGGCTCCCCTCTGAAGTTCACCATCTGCTTCCACGTGTCCATCTGAACGATGGACGGTCCCAATCTACTTAGGGACTTCGGGAATTCGGCTATCTTACTCTCCTGTGCACTTAAAGAGGGTTTAAGTCTCATGCACTTACCTGGATCCAATGACTATCGATCCACATGCCCAGATCCAATGAATAGGATCTATTCTTCACCTCGACGTGCTCCTCCTGTCTAGACGTAGAATTCGACAATCTATATCTCTCCCTTGCAGTTGATCTGGCGACAACTATTGCTCCTCCTCCTGAGCTTTTTTTTTCTCCCAAAATTTGGAAAATTTGTAAGTGTTCAAAGGTTTTGGCCCTTGAACCTTCTCCTACAAACCCGACTGGGGGGTATCGTCTGCGCTTTTCCTCCTGAGATTTGGGACTTGGAACAAGTATGTTGGCACACACCTTGCACTACCCCTTCTAAGATTTTGCCAATGTAATTTGACCTTGCTCTGGCACACACTTGTTATTTACATGTAAACTTGCACTACTCCTCTCGAGCTTTCAACTTGCTCAGTCTCCTAAGAGTCTCGGCCCTTCTGCTTCCTCTGGATATTTCTGGTCCCCTCCTGGCACACTTTGTGCTCTTCCTCTTGAGATTTAGAAATTGGAATAAGTTCACACCTTTGCACACTCCTTGTGCTCGACTGAGCCTTCAGGCAGCTTTAAACTTTCAACACTTTGTCTAAGTGTTAGCTTGGTGTACTCCCTGCACCTTCTCAAAGCACTTCCTTGCTGAGCCTTTCCTTCAAAGTGTTCATCAACTATGAATTACCTCTCCTACCTGTCAACTAGAGTGTTTAGTAACTCCATGGGTGTATTCCTCCAACACTCTTCTCTCTGAACTCAAAACAGAGTTCCCTCATGCACACCTTTCACTTGCTCAATGCCCACCTAACAGAGCTCTACAAAATCTTCAGCAATTCTTCTTTTTATGCCTTCCCTGCACAGTTTCTCCTCCAAGGTGTTCAATAACCTTGAGTCTCCTCTCTAAGTCTATGAATTATCCTGGTGTTCCCTCTTGGCATGTTCTCCTTTGAACTCTAAACATAATTCAAATACACACTCCTTGCGTTGGCTCACAAAGTTTCCAATACTCTGTCATGCACTCCTTGCATCTAGCCTAAAGAACCTAGAAATAATCCAACAAACTCAAAGACAAAGAATTATGTCTATCTCTGCAGATGGAAACCTATCATATACATCTATAGCATAAATGAACACACATTGACAACATTCATCAAATACATGGAAACACACAAAAAACTCATAGGCAGGAAAAACCACTCTCTTTGTATTAATATGAATGTTTGTTTACAATATGTGCAAGCTCAGACTACAACAAAGTCGCAACTCTTCTCTCCTTGGCTTACAATGATTTTCTATCAACCTTCAACAACCTCTATCGGGCATACGCTACAATGCTTTATACAAGAAGGGCTCATCGAGCCTTTCCCTCCAACTACTCTAGTGGTATCTAATCACCATCAATACACCTATCTCCTAAGGCTTATTACATTGAATGAACATTAACAATTCAGATCTGAGGCGATGCTTGAGATTTGTACAACTCAGACCACATTAAAGGCCTCTCTATCTGCTACCTATACAAAGGCATCAACTTGGCCTTTATCAGACTTACAACATTTAATAACAATTAAATTACATTGAATTTTAAATTTCAAGGGAAAAATGAGAGGGTTGGCACCTCTCCCCTTCTTGAATGCGCTTTGATGTGTTGGAATGTTGGTGCATTGCTGAGGTGGAAAGTATGCTCCTGCATCAGATTGCCACCATGTTTTTCAACATTCAGAGAAACACTAGAAAATTAGGAACTCGTCATATGTTACAGGATCGTTAGTATGCTTTTGCTTCTCTTCTAATGATAGGTTAAAAAATTCTTTACTAACCTCTAAAGAAATTGTAAGAAGTTTATTGACCTGAAGTCTGGCTACCACTAGGTTCCCATCGAACCAATTGATGTCTGGAAGACAACCTTCAAGTCTGAAGAAGGTCTCTATGAATGGCTAGTCATGCCCTTTGGCTTAACAAATGCACCAACCACTTTCATGAGGTTGATGGACGATGTATTGAGACCCTTCACCAACTCCTTTGTGGTATTATATTTGGATGACATCCTCATCTTCAAAAAAACATGGGAGGAGCACATTGTTTGCACTCTTTTCGTTGCTGTGTGAGCAAAAAGTGAGCACTTACATGCCTAGTTGGGCTCTGCTAGTCATGACAGCTGTATGGTAAAAGGTTAGAAAGAAAGCAGTAAAGCTATTAACAAGAATTAAACAAAAACTAAATAAAAACATGAGCATGGAAACAAAACTAAAAACAAATGACAATGGAACAATATCACCAATATATAGG
>JASDQU010104336.1:121293-148528 GCA_032191745.1 Picea mariana | reverse complement strand
ACATAACACTACAAAGAATTCCTTGAAGAAATGATGGTCATTCATGGCTTTTTATAGCCAAGCATTGAGCTATTATGCAACCCCTTTTGAATGTGAAAAGAGGCCCTTTAGGGCACAATTAGGTCTTTGACCAGCCTCCCCATGCAGATTGAGCTCGGATTTGATGTCAAATCGAATTGGGAGCCGATCCAATAGTGGTTAGGAGGCCGACCAGATCCATAAATGCGCCGTTTGGCAGGCGCGCGGGTTTTTCACCCCACAGCCGCGCCTATGCGCCCGATATACGATGATGTTGCGCGCATGCACGCGTTCTCAGTGGGTGCAATGCGCTTTTTAATTTTTTAGCCATTTTTGTATAGTTTTGGCTCTTTTGCTGTGCTGTGGGATTAATTCTTGTGCCATGAATGACTGTTTTTCTGTGCTGATGATGTGGAGTTCTTGTCGCCCTGTGCGGACAAAATTTCAGTGATAACACACATGCAGCATATTCAATAGGTTTTGAGCACTCTACGGTAGCACAAGCTTTATGCCAACTTGGAAAAATGATCTTTTGGCATGAACAAGGTCTAATACACGGGCTACATTATTGATGAACATGGGGTACATGTTGATCCAGCTATAATATCCAAGTCATCTGTGACTGGCCAGCCCCAACCACACTGACCAAGCTTCAGAGCTTCTTAGGACTTGCTAATTTTTATTGATGGTTCATGTTGGGATTCTCCCATATTGCATGGGCCCTCAACCATGTGACCAAGGGTGGTGGTAGGGCCAAGTTCATATGGAGGAAGGAGCTGGAACGAGCATTCGAAGATCTAAAACATTGTCTGTGCTCAGCTCCAGTACTCTCTTTGCTCGATCTGCAACAACCATTTGAGATTGAGACTGATGCATATGACTATGTTGTGGGTGCGGTTCTCACTCAACATAGGCATCCAGTGGCATACCATAGTGAGACACTCTCCAATACTGTCTGGAAATACCCCACCTATGACAAGGAAATGTATTCCATTGTACAAGCCTGTCGTGAATGGAAACATTACATTTTGGGAACATAGACGATCATACACACTGATCACAAGCCTCTGTAGTTCATACAGACATAGGGGAATCTGCAGAACGACCTCCATTAGAAGTGGTCCACCTACCTGCAATAGTTCCATCTCAACATCAAGTATAAGACATGTATCTCCAATCATGCCGCTGATTGCCTCAGTCGACCTCCTGTGGCTGCACTTACCACCGTGCTCCATTCCTGTGGACATGAAACATCGAAGTGGCCCCAACTTTACCAGCAAGATCTAGACTTCGCCACCACATATCATCTCTTAGGTACATGCACCACTATCATTGATTTTCACATTCAGGATAGACTCTTATGCCACCTGAGACATATCTGTGTCCCTACAAGCAAGCACGCAAAGATGATTTGGGAATCCCACTACAGTCGGGTGGTAGGACATTTTGGCCTAGAGAAAACTGTGGTCGTTCTTTAGAAACATTTTTATTGGCCAAAAATTCTACAGGACTTCATCAAGTACATCAGATCTTGCACTGCTTGCACTATTGCCAAGCCAACCATCAAAAAGCAAGGCTTATACACCCCTCTTCCTATTCCTGAGAATTCGTGGGAATCCATCTCCATGTATTACATGTCTGGTTTGCCGTCCGCTAAGCACATAAATGATTGCATGTTTGTGGTCGTTGATCGGTTTTCGAAGATGGCCATCCTCACAGCTTGTAAGAAGAATGTCATAGCGGCAGATACTGCCAAGCTCTTCTTTGAACGAGTTTGGGTTCACTTTGGGATACCATAGACCATCATCTCTGACCGAGACAACATGTTCCTCAACACCTTTTGGTCGAGTCTCTGGTCTCTGTTGGACACCAAGCTCACAAAATCCACTTCTTTCCACCCCCAAACCGATGGCCAAACCAAGGTTGTCAATCAGATGATTGTGCACATCCTGCGCATGTATAATTCTAAGCATCCTTGTATATGGGATGAGAGTCTCCCATATGTCCAACATAGTTACAACAAGGGTCTCCATAATTTCATCGGCCATAACCCATTTCAGTTGGGTCTGGGATTCCAACCTTTGGGACCCATTGATGTTGCACTCCTCTTGCCACTGCACATACAAACTCTTCCCCTGATCAGTTTGCAATCAACAAATCCACCATATTCATTGAGCGGATTAAGCACATCCGCTAACAGGTCCAAGAGATTTTGTATAAATCCAATGCTAAGTACAAGCAAAGCCATGATAAACACAGGGTACCACACCAGTTTTAGGTTGGCGACAAAGTCTGGTTACATTTGCAGAAGGAGCGTCTCACCGGGCCCCATCAGAAGCTTCGCTCACTTCGTTATGGGCCTTACACTATCACCAAGGCTGTGGGTAGCAATTCTTTTGAGATTAACACTCCACCCTTCCTTGGTCTACATCTAGTATTTAATGTGGACCTCCTTCGGCCATATTTTCCACCATTATTGGACACCTCTGAGATCGTCAAACAACTGAAACCAACATAGCTCAACCCTGACTGCATGGAACAAGCATCCATCGATCATATAGTGGACACACAAGTTAAGGGCACTCGCCAACAACAGATCCAACTTTATCGGGTTGTCAAGGCATGACAACTCCTACACCAAGGAAAAGGCTCATCTGGGGCCAAATCCAATAGAAGTTTCCTCACCTGATGGAGGAACTCAACGCAATGGAGACCATTGCTTTCTAAGGGGGAGGATTGATCCAAGTGGATATTGGTGGCCACCCATGTATTCCAACTGGCTCCTTGTGTCCATTTTTGATTCAACACGTCTTTTTGTACTGCTTTATAATTATGAGTTCTACACTTCTAGAGTTGTCTGAAGCCTCACACATTCTCCAGGTGGATACGGGTGGCATATTTCCTAATCCAACTGGCTTATTTTGTATGTTTTCATGTCATCACATCTTTTTGTACTTCCAGGGTTGTTTTAGGGCCCTAAATGTTGTTTTCTTGACTCGCCACAATCAAATTGTAGAAGGAGTCAGAGTCTGACGATGAAATGTGTATTTCTCTGAAAGACCTTTCCAACGAGTTATCATGTGCCTAAAACATAGGTCATATGCAAAAGTTACGACCCTAGGAAGTTGAGGTACCAGATTACACCAACTTACCCATAGGGCTCACATGACTTTTGGCATTTCACCTTCTAGGGTTAGGTTTTTGGATGTCTAGGGTTTTGGCATTCATGAGTAATATGAAAAGGGCCTCTGAAGCCTCATTGTAATCCATTCTGCTCAGAAAGATGTGTGTAGTAGCCACATATCTTCTTAGAGATAACTACCACCATTCAAGCAAGTTTCAGTACTGTAGTTTTATAGTTTCAGCCTATTTCATTATTTAATAGAAGATATTATTAATTGGATATTTATGTTATTTTTCCTATCTCTGTGTTTATTGTATTCAGTCTGTTAATCAGTTCATTCCGCTCCTAAATACAGATCATGGCTACTACAATATCTCTCCTATATTTGGGTTCTTCTAGGTAGTCTGTACACTCCTTCAAGGTTATTCTGGGTAGTTTGTTTAGGGTTTCTGGGTCATTTTTTTTGTTATTTCCAAAGGTTATAGGGGTTATTTCTGGTTGTTTCAAGGTTTCAATGGGGAGTGTTTATGAGTTGTTTAAACTTCTAGTTATTATTAGGACAACATGTATAAACTTTTTATTTTAAGGGTGGGTAGACCCTGGTCCAAGTTTTGAAACTTGGCTCTGATTCCATTTGTAATGCCCTCTATTTCACGGCCTCAAAATATAATTATCTCATAATGTAATGATTCTTTTATGTAAGAAAATAACTTTTGTATATATGAAGTAAAATTTATATTATTGAAAGATTTGCAAGTAAGAAGTTTCATTTACAACAATTTAGTTTAGAATTTTCTTTATGCAAGGAACCAATTGATAAATAGACAACATAATAACAACTGATTAACTATTAAAATACATACCTCGACCTGCAGGTTCTGGTTGATTTAGCCCCTTTCTCCTTTGTTCTTGTTCTTGCCCAAACTGCCAAAAATGAATATTTACCTCCCAGCTAGCTAGGAACAACCTCTTCGGCTCCCTAGCTCCAGGAATCCTTGCGGTTTCCTAGCCCCCAGCCCAAAATCCCCAACAACAACAGTGCCCAAGTAAAAGTCCCCCAAAACAATTTATGTCCTCCAATCTCCTCCTTCTTCCCCTCTTCTTCCAGAATTTCCTCCTTGCCTTCTTCTTCCAGAACTTCCCCAAAAAGAAAAAAAATCCCTTCTAAGTCCTCTCCCCTCTTCCTTATCCCCCTCTCTCGAATCCTCCTCCCTCATTTAATTCCCAATTGCCTTATCCCCTCATTAATTCCCTCACCTACCATTAAATAATAAAATAGTAAAGAGATTCAAATGTATTTATTTTAATAATTAATTTAATTTAATTTAACTATGATCAATAAAAATCAATTTGGGCCATTGCAATTCCTTGGAGAGTTTTGGACAAGCTTGTGGAGAATGATGGATACCAAGATGAAGAGAAGTACCAATTTCCATCCACATATCGACGACGAGATAGAGGTTGTTAAAAAAACAATAGTTCATTTTCTTTGAGGCTACTACAAGAAACATCCCAAGTTGTGGGATGATCAGATACAATATGTGCAACATGCATACAATCGAGCCTTGCACTCTTGCACGCAGAGTTCACCATTGGAGACATGTTTTGGGTATTTACCTAAGGCTCCCTTGGACTTGAATTTTGGCAAAGATGTCGACTCAAGCAAAAAAAGAGATGAAGACAGAGCCCAACATTTCATTCAGAGGATCCAACAGGTACATCACACAGTCTGGGAGAAGTTGGAAAAGAGTCAAGCACAGTACAAAGATCGCCATGAAAAGCACAAAGTTGATCATCTGTTTCAAGTGGGAGATCAAGTATGGCTCCACATCAACAAGGATTGGTTGAAGGGAGAAGGCAAGAATCTCAAACCCATTAGATATGGACCCTTCACCATCTTGGAGAAAATTGGCACAAATGACTTTCGGCTTGATCTACCACCGTACATGAAGATATACTCAGTTGCAAACATAGAGAACCCAAAACGTTATGACCCTCCAATGATCATGGATCAGCAGGAGAGTGTTTTAGTACCTTTAGTGGACGAGTTTTCTCTTGAGTACTTGGACGAGTTAAAGGAAGATATTATCTTGGACAAAAGGATGAGGACTTCACACATGGGTGATGTAGAATATCTTTGAGTGGGCCTGAAGGGCACACATCCATGTAAATCATAGTGGATCGAGAAAGAGAGAGTGAGGGGGGAATTTCCTCACCTGCCAGTTGATTGATGAGGCTTTTGAAGGCCCAAAAGCTTCTTAGTGGGGAGGAATGATCCAGGAAGATCTAATTGGGGAAAATTCAAAGTCCTCAAATCTCAACAAAGATGGCACAAAATCGAAGAGCTTGTCGAGAGCTTTCCATCAGCATAAACGGTTCGTCAAATAGAGCTAGAAAAAAGAAGTTATGGCCAATCAAAGTTGGAAGTCAACCTAGTCAAAGTCAACCTAGCCGTACAGTTGACGTCATCACTAATCTGTACAGGGAAACGTCAATAGGATGTCATGCTGATGTGGAACCTCCAAGGGTTTCCACATGGCGTACAAATTTGGCATTTTTTGGGGCCACATGGGCCAATCGATGATTGACACATGGAATCCCCAAGAGACACCATGTGACACCACCCAGGATCCACCACGTGGTAGTCCGACAATGCATCACTTGGTAGGTGACTCGACAGATGACTGGATGACATTGGCCAATGATAAGGTTCCATATGGCACCCTGCAAATGCCCAATGAGGGTTGGGTAACAACGAAGCAAAAAAAATATAAAAATGGTCTTCACGCTAGTCGACGACCCCCATATCTAGTAGCATCCCCCTTATCCCGACGACATATCCACATATATGATGACCATCCCACCACAAATCAACAACATAATATTAAAATCTAGGCCCGATGACTCGGATCCGTGCATGAGTCTTATCACTAGAATGGCGGGAGGTTAATCCACCATATATATGGTCGGGTTATATATATGGGTAATGCATTATATTTAAAAGGAGTTGTAATGGGTGTTTAAAAATGGGAGTCCGTGGAGTTTGACCCCTAGACTAACCCACAACCAACAATCCAATATTAGAACCCCTTGTCAACAAGCCACGAGGATCGGAGTTGGTAAGTCCGCCATGAATTTGTTACTTAAACTCGTATCTTTGATAGAGCTCAGGGCGGTCCACACATAGGAGGCCATACAAAGGCACACAATTCGATGTAGAGAAGACATTTATTGCAGGTCAGTGGCACATTTTTCGAGGCAGAGAGCCCAACATGTGTCTAGAGGTGACTATGTCAAATTAAGACGATTTGATAGTTGATTTTGCACTACTCCTCGCCACGAGTCCACCAATGATGTTTGTTTTTTCATCTAGGCAACAGATTTGAAGACCATTTTCAGACTTGAGGTATAATGATGTATTTAAGCCAATTTTATTACTGAGAATAATATAAAGCCTCTCCACTTTGAAGCATGGCCCAGAGACATAGTCCATGTTGGACGAACTCCGTTATCAAGATATTGTGTTATTGTCTCATTTCTCTTCTTTTCTTCATATTTCTTCCTTCTTTAATTAATGTTTCACATAAGATTTCATTCATACTCTCAATGCAATTTATGTAATGTCATCAATGAAAAGATTCCAGATCAATCTCAGTTTCAATTGATAGGAGGGGATACATTAGTGAGTTCAATACAATGATCCATAGCTATCACAGGCCTATGTCTAAATGAAAGAAAACCACTAACTAATGTATTACATATGGTACTAATTTGAAAATCAGATGGAAGAGCAGACCCCCTAAAACCTCACTAACTAGGAAACTAAGATATTTAAGAGGATCGCCTCGTAACACAAATTGTAGTCTTTCAGTATGGTTCTGTTGTTTTTCTCAACTTTTCAAATAAGGAAGAAGAAATATATTTACAAATTGTCAAAAAATATGATTTTGGTTTACTCAATGAGACAAGAAAACATGGTACACCTTTTTCCTTCTCTTCTTGAGAAGATATCTAATTGTCCTTGTTTCTTCCCTACCATCCCAATAGTGACCTATGTAGCATGTCATGGCATTGTTTTTGCGCACTATATGAACCTATATAACTAAAAAAATTAAATGTTAGTTGTTTTTCCTAACATCGGTACTTATAAAAGAAAGTGAAATGTTTTTATGTTTTATCACATGCCTTTGATATGAAACTAGGGTTTTTACTATTTTTTTATTTGGCCATTTAATCGTAGTGAATTGCTTGGTGGTTCTTCATTCAACTTTTAAAATCCTTTTGAGAATTGGAATGGTTCTGGAACACTATTAAGATTTCCATTTTTTATTGTGAACTTTAGTATTGACTGGAAATATACCAAATGATGTTCATATCCAAAAGCAGACATGTCTTATGGTTTAAGAGCATTATGAATAGAAAAATACACATGCCCTTTTTTTCAAAGGAAGGGAGCAACTCTTTTTCATTGATTTGCAGGTTATGCACCCTACTATTATATTTTGAAGTTTGTAGTATATACTATGTTAAACACCTTGGCTTGGTAGATTGTGTTGTTGATAAAGATTTTTTATGGCGTAGTTTATTCATTGTGACCTAAAATAAGACTCTGGGGATTCACTTGGGTTTCCCAGAGGAGAAATGTTGTCTTATTCAATTTGGGCCTTGAAATAATTATATAGAACTATATATCATCCATTCCTATCTTTGCATTAAAACAAGATGCCAATGGAAATTCAATATAAGAATTTGCACAGTAAACCTGAAAATATAATGGAATCTGGGTCACTTGTTATTGCAGGCTCTATTAATACTAGTATCCCCCTTTCCTTGGATTACAGGTCTAGTATTCAATGTGGACCTCCTTCAACCATATTTTCCACCATTACTAGACACCTCAGAGGTGGTAGAGTAGCTGACACCTACATAGCTCAACCTTGACTACGTGGAACATGAAACCATTGATCATATCATGGACACACAGGTTAAGGGCACCCACCAAAAGAAGATCCAACTCTATGGGTTGTCAAAGTAGGGAAACTACTACACCAAGGCAAGTGGCTCACCAAGCACAAAATTCAACATAAGTTTCCCCATTTGATGGGGGAACTCAATGCAATGGATACCATTGATTCCTAAGGGGGAATGACTAATCTAGGTGCATATCAGTGGCTTCCCACCTATTCTACTAGCTCAACATATAACTTCCATTTTGGCAGTTTGTTTTACAGTTTTTTGGGTCCCAAACTTCCGAGGTCATTTTGAGGCCCTAAACGACATTTTTTTGACGTGGAAACACCCAAAAGATGTTAGAATACTATATTTGGATATTCAAAATGTGTACTCATCGGCTATATATTTCCAATGATGTATCGAACCCAAATGGAGATGGTATGAAAAAGTTACGCCCTAGGGAAGTTGACATATCAACTACCCCCATTGGGGCCCACAAACCTTTGGCGTTTCATCTTCCGGGGTTAAGGATTTTGGGGTTTGGGGTTTTCTCATTTATGCTTTATGTTAAAAATACCTTTGGAGCCTAATTTTAATCATCTTCTTGTGAATGCGCGTAGCCATCACATCTCTTCTCAGAGATAAGCTACCACCATTCTAGTGAGTTCATTCCACTCTGTATTTTCTTTTACAGTCTCTGCATATTTCAATATTTAATAGAAATTGAGTATCAATGTATCTCTATGTTTCCGTCTTATTTATGTGTTTCATTTCGTTCCTTTATAAATCCGAATCACTAAGAAAGTAAAAGGTGAAAACAAAAACATTGAAAAAAAGGCAATAAACTAAGATTAAAGCGAGAATAAGACTAGTCTAGGAAAGAAAGAAAGAAGAAAAGAATAAGATGGTTATTACTCTAGAAAGAGAGAGAAAGACCATTATATACAACTAATTCATCAAAAGGGTGAACTAACTAAAATTCATTTTCAAATTCTAGTCATTGGTTTTTAAACTCCTTGTAAGTCTTTGAGAAGATGAGTACCTTGGCCATTTTTTTTTTGTGATTTGGTATGTGCCAAACCATAAACACTGGAACTTGGCGTGTTTTCCTTTTGATTCTGTTTACGGGTCTAAATTATCCTGACAACAACAAGGGTTACTCCTTAGTACACAGTCCCAATTAGAGTAAGCATCATTTTTATTAGCAGTCCCATATGGAATTTGGCCCAGCTGCCATTGATATTATTTTGGCGGTTTTAGCAAGTTACGGATTGGTTAACCGATGGGAAATGATGATGAGTGGATATGCAATGCAAAGATGTAGATGAAGACTATGTATGAAATGAAAACTAAACTAACACTAATATACTTTAACCTATCCTAGCTAGGAGCTACTAAAGTAACCAATGAGTTCAAAAATGAAACTGAATCCTGCATAAACTCCTACACAGATAGCTGGAAAGGAAGCGTAGAATAAAAAGGAAACGTGTACAAATACATATAACTAGATGATTCCAAATTAAAACAATGCACACATTAACAACTCAGAAAGATCAAGGCATAAAGATATCCGAAGAAACACTTAAAACTGTAGAACATCATAGATTGCATAAGAGTTAATCCATAAAAAAGCTAGCATTCTTACAGTCCATATGAACAAAATTCATCTTCACTTGAAATAATTCACTGCTTAGATTGTGTCACACAAAATAATTCCTTCTCCAAAAGGGGCTTCTCCTTATTCGCAGTTTCAACAATAATACATGAAAACTCCAAAGAAAACTCTTCAATTTTAGTCGACATTGTGTTCCAAAAACAGTTCAGAAATAGACAATGTTTAAAGAGTCAAAAGCCCTTTCCAAATAGGCCTCCACTCTACTTTATACAATTTTCTAAGTAACTCCTAGGTGACTCTTCACCTTATTCTTGAAGAAGTGGTTACAAAAATGGTTCAACTTCCTATTCCTAATGATGACTGTATAATAAGGAAAAAATTGAGATTTGTTAAGAAAAAGACAAAATACAAAAACTGAGTTGTCATCACTAAGACACTATTTTGTCTTTATTCATGATTTTTTTCTCTGATGTATGTCGTCCAAGTTTCTAGCTGGTTGTACATGGATCTGATTCTTCTATAAACTAGCTACTCCAAAGCTGCATTGTTCAAGTCCATACTATCTTCCAAGGTGCTCATGTCTTTTGTCAACGTGGTCATAAAAGCTTGTATCATCCTGTGGATTTTTACCAGTTGCAACAAGTTTTGATCTATGAGGTCGGTGGTGATGGTAGTGGTTTCTTCAACCACTGCTCTTCTTTGATTTGTGTTTTCATGCACCTTGTCCACCAGCTCCTCTGTCACAAGATTTTTCTGAGCTCATCTAGAATTGGTAGTTTGTTGCTCTTGATCAATTCATGTGCAACTTTGTGTATCCTTTGAACACATTTCCATTGATTTAGTAACCTCCCTATTTCCTTTCTTCCCCACTTGTTGACAATGGTCAAGCGCATACATGTCTGTTTTTATGTTTACTTTTGATGGTTTGTATAATTCTGAAGGTGCGTTGGGATTTTTAGCAATCCATCTGTCGATGCCTTCTCGGATGGTTTTGTACCGTGTCAACTTTGTATGTATCTGATTATTCTACTCAATGATTATCGTAGCTACATCTTGAAAGAGGTGCAGCTGAGCATACATGTCTATGATGGATTATTCTAGCTCACTTATGAACTTTTTAGCACTGAAATTGAAACTTTGAAGGATTCTTTCATCAATCCTGACTTGCTGAAGCTTTTCTTCCATCTCCTTGATATTTTCTTCTTTCTCTTCATTCTTTTGGCACAATCTCCAAATGCTTTCTAAATTCACATTCATAAATGCAGAGCCGGCTGTAGTTGTAGATATGGGATCTTCCCTTACATCTCTCGTCACAGGAACACGTGTGACAACTGAGATATGCATTCCTTCTATCACCGACACTTTCTTCACCTGTTCCTACACAATTCAACATGTCTTGTTGTCATAGGTGAATCTCCTTAAGTCAAGTACCTCACTTGGTTGAAATGGCTCCCATATCACAATCCTTAAACCGCCACCCGATATGTCTGTTCCTATATCTGTAGTAGACATTTATGGGATATCTGTTTCCATTGGGTGAGTGTCACCCCCTCTATCTTCTTCCTCTTTCTATTGTCTCTCAGCCTCAACCACTTTGTCAGCTGCCTCTTTAGCTGCCTTTTTTGCTTGTTTTTCTACTGCTTCCCTTGTTGTTTGCTCCTTTTGTTTGACTTCTTCCTCTACTACAAATTTTTCCCCTACATAAAATTTATCCCTAGCCTTGTCTGCATCAATATTTCACTTCTTCTTTCCTGCATCATTTTTCTTTTATAAGACTCTCTCTTTATATCTCCTCTTCTTATTGGTTGGTCCTTTCTCTACCTCTTCTGTTGAAACTGGATGTATCGAGAAGGAAGTACGAGGATATTGCTTGACTTACTCTTCCTTTGATTTCTTCTTGGTTTCCTCCCTAACCTTTTCTTCATATCCGATCCTTCCTCTTAGTTGGACATGCCTATTGAAGATGACATTGTCATAGGTCTGAGTGTTTTGGTGCACTTCTTCTTCCTCCCAAAGATCTGTTGTATATTCCCAAGGTAGACTGATCTTATTGAAATGTTCTCTCACAATGTTCTTGGGGTCATGTCTCTTGTATCACTCTTCCCTGAAGTGACAAGACAACAAGGTATTTACCTCTTCTTGGTCCTGCTTAGTATTTTCAAAGAAGAAATCTCCAACATACAATGGTAGCAAAGACCAAATTGCTTTCTTCAATTGGTATAACATTCCTCCAACTCCATGTATGATGGTTTGGTATGCCACTTCTTGGAGTATGAGCTTGTCGGGTAGAAACCGGGGAAGCAAATGGGGTGGTATCATTACACCATATACCCTTATATAAGTGTCATGATCCATGAGATACCAATCCCCAATTCTCCTCATAACTGCTATGTATTTTTCCATCATGCATGGGGGAGTGGTGAAGAAAATGAACTCATATAATGGGGTTAGAAAGTGCTCGCACATTTGTTGGTATTCTGTGTGGTACTTTTTCTTCCAAAGCACCTTATAGTATACATGAATTGTTGGATCATATGGTTGCCAACTCCACCCCATCCTAGGGTATTTGTGAGTTGTGCACATGATGTATGGCAAGTATGAAGACATATGGAAGCTTGGAAAAATTCTTGGTTGGGCTTCCTTTACTGTAGGGATGGCCACTATGAGATTCTCAGAAAGAATGTCTTCAAAGTTGAATGATGCTCCCTCATCTGCATAGTAGTATATTAAAGGCATTTAAGATATGGAGAATTGTGATGCGTGAGGTTCCCCATATAATCTGCACATCATGGGTACTAAGTATTGGTAGGGTCTTCTTAGGGAACTTGTGGGATATCCACTTTTAGGTTTGTACTTGAATTTCTTGTCTTCCCTATACAATTTTTGGAATAGGTCCTTTGGCATGTACTCAAACTCACTAAGGATCTTGTTATCTAGCCTCTAGCTTCCTTTCTCAATATGATAACACTTGAACAAATACTCCGGTCTGTATGACGCTATGGGGTCTTTCCTTGTGTTGCAGACATATCTATTGTTTACATATATGTTATTTAGGATCCATATGATGGCATTCACACATGGGAATATTGTTGGGTGTCCTGCTAATCTGAAGATGCCTGACTTCCTGATATTTTTGAATACTTGAAGTTTGTCTCGATCTTCAGATTCAACAGAGAAATTAGATTTTTTGAACATATGGTATATTTCTCCCGATTTCAATGTTTCTCCATCTTTTTCGAATAGTCCTGACGTGTCATCATATGTGGCTCTAACGATTTCTGCCTCACCTTCTACTTGCAGGACACTACCAGAGGCCTCGACTGCAAATGCCTTTCTTGTTGTTTTATTTCGAGGTGATATACTTGAACCTACAATAAAATATGAGTTTAGCGCATATATTAGAATATAACGTACAATTTGAATGTGACTAAAGAGCTTGAATTGCCAAAGGAATCATTGGTGTCATTTTTGGGTAGGGAGTCATCATTTGAGAATATTAAAGTGGTGGCAGGCATACTTGAGCAACTTGGTGGAAATTTGAGGAAGAACAGGTGAAAAATATGCTTAAAAGGAAAAAGTGGAGGTTTAAATACTAACTCCTTCGATGTGAATCAGAGGAGTTTGTGCTAAAGCCTCCAATGAACATGCAATATTTGTTTAAGTTAGCTCTCATCAACAGAGTTAAGAACAACTCCTCTGATGTGAATTGGAGGAGTTAACTCTAACTACTCCGATAACATGTTGGAGTAGTTGTTACATACATATCTGAAGTGTAAATGGAAATAGATATAGTTACTTGGAACTCCTCTGATCATATCATGGGAGTTAGCGGAAACTCCTTTGATATGATAGGAGGAGTTATTGTCAAGTGGTCCAAGTGAGGGAAGTATGTGTGTAAAAGTTGTTTAAAACTCCTCTGAGCGTATTAGAGGAGTTACTTGAAACATTCCCAATGGAAACCTTTGAGAATGCAAGTCTGGTTATCACTTAGGGATTCGACGAGGATTGGAACACAACTTTGTGCTCGATGCTTGGCAAAGATATCAGGGTCAGGGATTCATTGGATGCTTTCTCATTGTTTAGGGATGGCTAGAAGGGTTGACTTGGAGATTTAAAGAAGGTCGTGTAGATGCAGAAGGCCACAAAATATTTTCCAAGACTTTAACAAGGCTTGGTGACCACTATTTGTAGAGTGGGCTAAGGATAAGGTAGTGAAAAATATCAGCATGGAAAAGAAGAAGCAAAGAGAAACAAGGCATAGTATGAATAAAGGTATAAAAACCCTAACCCTAGAAAGGAGGAAGAATTCCCATACATACCTGTTGACCTAACACCACGTGGAGGGTTTTGATAGGCTACAAGTCCAACCGTGATGACTTGGTGTGCTCTTGGTCTGAAAGCAACTCCTCTCACATCATCTAAGTAGGATAATGAAAATTTATTCTGGCTTGATAAATATAGGAATCAAGGGTTTTGAGAATTTAATGTTGAGTTGGTAGGTGGTTATGGTCAGGGGACTTGAGAGGAAGTTCTCCTGTGAACATTGGAGAAATTATTGGGAAGTTCTTCGATTTTCATCAGAGAACTTTCCTCAAACTCCTCATAATACATTGACAGAATTGGAGGAAACTCCTTCAATGGGAATCGAAGAAGTTGGAACCAAATCCTCTGATTCCATCGGAGGAGTTAGTGGTAACTTGAGTGATAAGTAAAGGTATCTACGGTGAGGAGAGAAACTCCCCTGATGTGAATCAGAGGAGTTAAAGGTAACTCCTTCGATTCACCTCAGAGGAGTTAGAACTGATTTTTTTGATTTCTCCCAACTTGTTTAAAATTGAAAAAATTCAAGTACTTCCTTTCAGACATGCTTTCTTAAGGTGAACAAGATTCCTTTAAGAGACTTGAGGTGAAGAGAGGCCATAGAAAATCTCTTTCCACATAAAAAATAAGGGCTTCCATTTTCTAAAGAAGATGCAAATACAAGTAAAGGAAAATGGAGGGTTGTAGTTCCTACCACAACAGATTCATAGGCCTTATCCCACATTATTACCGGGTCTTTGACATAAAAATATATTTTTGAAGTGGCTTTGTCAAACCATTTTTTACTAAACTTTAATTGGTTACAAATTTCTCCTTTTCCTTATTTATTTCTCTTCGAGTTTGAGGAGAGCATTAATCATGGTTTGCACAATATATGATTCATATCCTATGAACCTCTCGAAAAACTGCAATCATGGAAATAATATGTTAGATGGAAGATAGTTTCCTTGCTATATACTAAAAAGGAATGAGATTTCCTTAAGGTCACCTTACGAGACACTCAATCAACCCATTGAGCAACATGTCAACCCTATGATAATTGAACACTATTTTGTTAATAACGTGAACCGATTTTTATTTCTTAATTCAGCTCCTCCATTACATTAGGGGTAATAGTTCAAAGAGTACCTTAGTATAATGCATTGCAAAGGTGGTCAACATGGTAGATTTGAAAATTTGAGCATTATAAAAATGTATGGTAGAAGGTACTCCAAATCTAGTGATTATTTGTTGCTCATGGAATATGACTAGCCCTTCATTGACGTACTTGACCGTAATTGCTTCTGACCATTGAATGTAACAATCCATGTTGTTAGAACAAACTTGTGTCTCTTTGATGAATGAGGATTAAGGTCTCTAATGACGTCGACAATAAGGAAAATTTTGAGGATCCATGCTTATTTTAAAGTAGAAACCTTTGCAAATCTTAATAATTATATATGAAAATGCCAACTATAAAATGTTTGTGATATTTTTGAAAAAATATTTAATGCCAACTATAAAATGTTTGCGATATTTTTGAAAAAATATTTAATGCCAACTATAAAATGTTTGTGATATTTTTGAAAAAATATTTAATGCCAACTATAAAATGTTTGCGATACTTTTGAAAAAATATTTAAATTTGTAAGGATTTTATATATTTTCTAAAATATTTTGGTGTTTTTTAGAGTAAAATACTTGTATACTATAGAATTTGGGTGAATCAATTTAGAAAAAAATGGAAATCGGTGAATCCTTTTTTGGAATAAAACATGGAAAATTAGCCCATGGGAAAAAAATTAATGCAAAATATAACCGTTGCTATAAAAAAAATCATGTATTCGAATATTATTGTATTGGAGCCTATCTCATTTGGAGGTTTCCCCCTCAAAGAAGTAAGTGAATAGGAATTGATCTTTCTAGAAAAGGATAATCATATGGTGTTACCCTACCTCAAGAGTTTTTTTATTAATGAAATATAAGGTTTTTCTTGAATATATAATTTGTGAACACTTTATGTGTTAAGGACTATTACAAGTGGTATTGAAGCACTTTCCAAGGCAGTGGGGTCAATTTTTTTATTTTTATTTTTCCGTATATATGGAGTAAACAAAAATAGCTTGATTTATTAATATTTTTGAAAAGAATTTCTAGAAACCAATTGTAGATATGGATTCTTTGGACAAAAATAAGTGATTTAAAAAAATCACCCAAATTGTAGGTTAGATGAAGAAGATATGGCACTTCGAAAATTTGTTATTTTATGAATTTTTCTGTTATGACTACAACACTTGGATATATTTTTGAGCTCTTTGCTATATATTTTTTAGAAATAAACAACGGATTTTTCTTCTTCTCACAAAAATATGCACTTTCAAAAAACAAATAACCTGAATTGGAGGTCAGATGAAGGCGATATTGTAGTTTGATTTTTTTTTTAATGAGGATAAAACTCATTCTCTCAACCTCTCAAGATGGACCCAATTGATAATTCAATTTCATATCTTATATGATATACTTCCAATCAATAAATATTGTGCTACAAGCCTTGCAAATTTCTACCCCCAAACCCTAGTGGAACCATTGAATGACAATAACATAAGCTTTTAAAAAATAGAGGAAACTATGGGATTGAATTTTATTACTAACCAAGGAAATGTGGATCTTTATGGCCATTAAAGGGGAGTATACCAACGACCTATATGGCTTGTGTGATTTAGAGGAGGCTTGTGTGTGGTGGTATATGGACAATTGTCATTGATGGGCGGAAAACTACTTCCATCTTCTGTTTGATGCATGAACCCATTTATATGAAGAGCACATGATAGAGGGAAGACATGAAAGGTGGTGCCTACCAACTTCCAATATGATTCTTCTATATTGGTAGTGTTCCTTCCTAACCCACCCTTTTCTATCTATATGAAGGATCTTTTTTCTATGGAGGGTCCTCTCAATTTAGATCCACATCACCATGGTGAGCCTTTTGAACATTGCACTTAGATATTATGTGTTTTCAATTGGAAGTTAGCATGAGCACTGGTACATAGGAACTTATCTTATTGGCAAGCTTTTTGGACCACTTCAACATTGAGGCCAACACTTGTACATGGGACCCTAGCTTATGGTTGTACAATCACAAACGTTGAGGACAACAACGCTCAAAGAGGGATGGAATGGTGGGATTTTTCCTAAGGGTGTAATAGGGACCTATGGACCAATTAATGGGATAGCTATGGTGGCCAATTAATGTAATGCTGGCTAGGTTCACCAAGTTGTTATCATTAAATAAGTGTAATGTGGCCTTATTAAAGATGGCCCACTAAGTAGTTAGCATATGGTTATGGCTATGGTTTGCTAGGTAGCCACAAATAAGGATGGACTCCTTTTGTGATCATGTATTGGGATATTATTGTATTGGAGGCTAGCTCATTTTGGAGGTTACCCCTTTGAAGAGGTGAGTAAACAAGGGTTTATCCTTCCATAAAAGGATCATTGTATGTTCTTACCATACCTTAAGGGTTTTTTATTAATGAAGTATAAGAGTTTTCCTAAATATATAATTTTTGAACATTTTATGTGCTAAGAAACATTACACTTATAGGGGGATACATAGCATCGATGTTTGTATGTGTGTGAAGCACTGAATGAAAATTGAAATGAAAATTCAGTTTGATATTTTTTTTCTAAATTTAATCAAACCCAAGTGCGCACCAAATTTTTTTAATATGAAATATTTTAATCTGACTTGGTGCACATGGTAGGGTTAAACATTAGTGTGGTGGTATTGTTAGTCAATTTATGTCTAAATCCTATTACATTTAATTATTAATCTGTAGTTCATAAACTTGTGAAATGTAAACATAATATGTGTAGAAGTAGTTCATTTGTAGTATTTATCTATTTTGAACAATCATAAACAAAACTGAATTTAAGAAAATGAAAGTATTGAACACACTTGTACAAAGGAAACACTTTTGCATGAAATCAAAAACTAACTCAACTACTCTTGGTGATGATCATGTACTTGGGAATCGATCATGCTACTCAGACCCTACTGTCACCAAGTTATCTCTTTGCATATCTCGAAGTTTCCATCTTTCCATAAATCATCATTTCATTGTTGAGAAGTTTGGATAAAAACTAAATGACATTGCAAAAAAATAAACACACCACAATTACATCAATGAAAGACTAACTATGAAATTAAATTGCATGAATGAAAGACAACCATGTTCTCATGGAGTGAGCTATGTCTCCTAAGAATCCATGCTAGAAAATTAAACTATACCATCATAACATTAAATCAAAACATGCTATCAAGAGGCTTTATTATATTCCATCATAAGTTGGACATATGATCTAAGAGTCCCGCCTTTTGGAATGGATAATGTACTCTTATTTATACATAAACTTTCTTTGAAACTAAGATAAGCAATAATAAATTCACATCCACAAATATCTTATGTGGTTACAATAAATTTCCAATAATTAGCAAGTCAACAATATCTCCCCGATCTCTAATATATTTGATAAAAAATCTTGTCCAAGGCTCCAAGCTTCTTCTCTATCCAAGATATTTGAATGATCATTTCAAATCCTCATCAAATATTCAAGGAGTGAAGAGGAAATTCTAATTTAGATAGTTACTGGAAATCTGCATTGCTACTAGATTGCTAGTTCATGTAGCCACTTAAACAATTAAATTCTCCCAAAGTACAACCTAAGTTTTTGAGATATTTTGAGGAGATATTTATTTCCACCTGATGATGCTTCACACCAAAAATCACAAACACCTAGTTCTTTTGAAACAACCAACAAATTAACCCATTTTTCAAAGATAATGCAAACATGTTCTTTTTTTAATGTTTAATCATAAATTCACATGAAATTATAAAATAAATGACATGTAAAACCCCTTGAGCTTAAAATCCCACATAAGTATTAAAATGGAATCAAACATGGTTACATGTAAGAAAGAAAGGATTAAAAATCAAGGAAAAAAGATGCAAAAGATGGTAATTTGGTGAGTCAACATCTCCCCCCAATTGAACATGTTGCATGTCCTCATGCAATCCCTTATCTGATTTTTCTGAACTGTGTGAGTAGGTCTTCTTTCTCCACAAAACTAAGTAGTAAGTTACAAAGACTTGAGTTGCAACTAAGCTTCTTGTGGTTGGTTCTTGTGTAGCAACCACAAGTTTTGTAAGTGTTGGTTCTTATGTGGTAGAACCTACTTCTTAGACTTATTCTCTTTTCTGCTACAACAAAGAATCTCATTTTATCTAAGCTCTGTGTGTAGGAAAACAACAAAAAGATCATCTCTTGAAAACTAAATCATGTGAATGCATTCGTAATGGTAATCCAATAGTTTGCATAAGAGGACATACAACTGATCAAGAATCTCATCATTCTCTAAATGTTTTATCACGCTGCTAATGACCTTAACCACGTGAAAAATATCTCAAGACATATCAATCCTTTGGAAACACCCTGCTGAAAATTCTAAATCCTTTGGGTGATAGAATGCATGAGAAAACCGCTACAGGTCTGAAAAACAACAATAATTCACAAATTCCAATCTAGGTTTTGTTGATTTTTGGTGAGTGTATTTAGTTCATCCTAATGCTCTTACTCACAAAAATTTAGAAAAACCCAATTGACTCATTGCAAGTTATGGGAAAATAATTTTCTACATTGTATACAAGTTTTATGTGTTTAACTTTATTTGCTGCTATAGAAGATCTTAAAACAAAAATCTTTTTGTTGTCATATCAATTGGTATGCTTTCTATTCAAATTATCCTTCTGTTCTGCACAATCAACAAAACTAGAATCCCATCTAAGCTTCCCAAATGAAGCTAATATAGATAACTTACTATGAAGCTAATATAGATAGCTTACTATGAAGATTTGTCTTTGATGCGATGTCGATTTTCCTCCCTTTGACTCACAAATTTGTTTATGAAAAATGCGTGGAGTATTCATAGTACAATCAACAAAAAAATTATATAATTGGTGCAAAGGAAAGAACTTTAAATTTGTCCCAACAATTCAATTCTGTAGCAGCATATGACCACGATCTGAGATCAAATTTGTGGAAAATGTGTGGGGTCTTACTGGATTTAAAGTGCAGTTGTTGTAGATTGCAAGTTTAATGAGTCAACGTATTCCAAGGATGAGCCAACACATTTATCAAACCAAAGAATTGCATTCTTCATTCAATAATTGTTGAGCTAGCAACTTACCCACAATTTTCTTTACAATTATTCTTTGCACGGAAATTTAGCTCGTGATCGCCTTGTTTCCTTGTTGGAGTAGATTTCCATCTAGAAGATATTATGAATGATTTTAAGTGCTTGATGTGACTTCACGTTGTCCATATTTGATCTTTATGCAGGCACCAAACTATGATTCGAGCAATTGAGCCAACAATGTGACCATCAATTGGAATTTCTGGAAGATTTGTAAAAGCAACACCCAGATCTTATGTCAACTGGTCAAAGAGCCAACATCCACAGCCTACATGGGTTCCTTTCCACGTCTTTCTTTGTGACTGAACCACAATATTCTAGGATGACATCTTGTTTAGTATCAAATGCTACATGGGTTCACAAAGAACCGTGACTTTATTTCTTGCTTGTATTCCCTCAAAATTCCATACATATAGTCATACTTTTAAAGAGAAGAAATATACTAGATCACAACTTGTTTCCATGGGTTTACATAGAAGGGATTAATTAGCTCATGGTTTGTTGGAAAAATAACAATTCTGAATTACCCACATATACTCTGCTGATTTGATGACCTTGCCAAATCCCTTCCGGACATGTGCCAAAGCATGTCCTCAGCATGCAAAACATTCTCTAAGAGGCGGATTTCAATTTGAAAAGACCCTGATAAGCAAATCAATGGCAAATTACCAAATGTAAGGCTGAAAATAGAGTGCTCACCTGCCTAAATGGCCTTAGAAAAATACATGCCAAAGTTTGTAAATGTTTCCTTTTTGGAAAGTGAAACATGTTGATGGAAGCTTATCATTGTTTTGAAAAAACCCAGATCTCAGAATTTGCCAGCTCTTCTTCATTTATTTGTACAAAATCTGTCAAGTTGGGTATTTTTGGCTTTTTGTTTTTATAAGCCCGTGCACAAAAATGTATGCTCCAGGATTATTTTAAGGAAAAATTGAGTTCTTCAAGTTGTACATGGTATATTTCATCATTTCTCATCTTGCCACAATTACGAATTTTCATTTTGATGAAGAAAATATATTGTTGTGCAAAAATACTTGAATTCTTCCTTTCTTGTACACATTGGTAAAAATTGAAAAATTGCCTTAAAAACATGCTCATACAACCCTTCTTGTGCATTTTCTAAAAATTGTACAAACATGCTTACCTAAATGGTTATAATAGGCACAAAATCCATGTCTCGATTTTTCTTGATTTAGCCTTGGTTGCATGCAAGTGGCATGCAAAAAGTGTCCTTAGAGCATATTTGAAAATTTATGTGTTGACTTTTGGTTTGACCATAAACTAGGGCCTTCCCTGTTTAGTTTGAAATCAATTCAATAGGTACCAAACCATCTCATAGAGCCTATGCACAAAACCGATGCGACAAATTTTGGTTTGAGGAAGCACTAGTATGCCAAGCAATGAAGGGTTGTTGAATCTGCAATGTGGTTATATGAACCATAAATGATTTGGATTTTACTTTGACTAGATTTTGATGAAATCAATTCTTTACCTCCATGACATTTGATAGTTTTCAAAGCATCCCCATAATATCTAAATAATCCCTCAACCGCCAGATTTTGATTCAGAGTTGTGCCCATATGCAAACTAGTGAGGGTTACAAGAACAACAACAACGATATGTGCGGAAAATCATGTTGATCACCAATGTTTCATGAGGAGGAAAAAAGTTCATATGAGAGGTATGGAGTATGGTTTTAAAAGGTTTCATGAATGACCCCCCCCCCCCCCCATTGAAGGTTTTTCATCCTCGGAAAAAGGGCAAGTAAGATGGGTGTAAAAGAGAAACAAAAAGGTCATAGAAGGCCTAAGGTAATTTCCAAATGAATTCTTCAAGAATTTAATGAATTCTTGATTAAATATTAGAAAAGAAACATCCTTGCACCTACTCGAGAATTCCATGAGTTCTACAAAAAATACATGACATCTTGAGAGGTAGGAAAGTTGAGTTGGTCCACAATGGTGAGTTGAACTAAGTTGAATGTGTAGAACCTGGATCATGTGGTACTTGGATCTCATAATTGGTAACATGATATTTGGAGAAACCACCTTCTGTAAACTAATGAAATAATATTCTTATGGAGCAACAAGTTTATAAATATATAAGGTAAAGAACAACACAACTTGGATGGAATTTTGATTTCACTTTTATTGTTTGCAATTGTCTAATTGCGCCCAAAAGGGTTTTCATAATCATAAATTATTATTGCCAAGGAATACCCACTAGCATAATCACTCCAAGGTTTGATGGCACTTGAGACACATTTTCACCATCAAATTTTTATTTGAGGAAATATATAGGATAGTGAAGTAACGTAGCTTTGTAAGGGAGATGAGTTATGTTATTGTATGGGTTAGAGGTGGATGGAGAAGGAAAATATGAAAGGTTGTGAAGGTGAGTAGACTGAAGGTATGATGTGGAAGTAATGGTAAAAGATTGTGATTTAAGACTAACCACATAAACAAAGGAAAATTCAGTGTCTTCAATATGCATTTTTGAACTAGGTCGAGAAAGACATGGGCATACCAGGGTGAATAAGTAGGATGAATAGTAGATCTCTAAGAATACTTCATTGGTAGAAATGGTATGATGGATGAGACAATGGAACTTGACTTCTCTTTGATACATGTCTTTATTTAGTCTTCATATCATTTCTTTATTCACTTGATCTCATTCCATCTTAAGAAAATTTGGTATTGTTGGTGTTGTTGGTCAACACCTAAAACATTCATGTAGTAAGCTCCAAGGATTTAATATTCTTTATGAATTCAACATCACATGATGTTGCACTTAACCTAAATATCTGGATGTCACACCCTCATTCATAGATATTCAAAATTTGATCTTGAAAATTACTCGTTCACATTTTGACCTTTTGGATCCCTATAGGACCTACAAAAAAACTTGGAGATGATTCCAAATTAGCATCAGATGCTCACTCAGAGGAATACATTGTGTAGTTATAGGAATGGAGGTGAATATTCATAAACTTCTAATATTTTAATGGCTCGAGGGATGGGTTAGAGTTGAGGATGAAATATTATTTTCCCTTTAGGTTCTTTAATTTGCATGAGGGGCTCAAACACTAAGCTTATTAAGAAATCCCAATGGATATGGGAAAAGAGATTGAAGTTGGCTTTTGGAAAATATTGAAAGTACATTTTTTAGTTGGTGTGATAAATGGCTATCCCAATGGAGGATATTGACCCTTGTTAAATTAGTATTGGAATATATCATATACATTGACATTCTCTGGCCTTCATTCCAAAAGGGAATTTAGAGAATATTATGAAGACTTGCTTCAAATTTTATGGGGTGAAAAGAGTGACAGTGGGGGTATTCCATTGGATAGATGGTAATCCATATCAAGCCAAAGGAGGAGGGGGTTGTGGATTAAAAAACATCTATAATTTTGGTTAATGCTTGGTAGTGAAAAGTGTATGGAATATAATAACAAATAATGGTTTATGGAGAATAATAATAGAACATAAATATATATTTCAAGGGACATTCTTAGACTGGATACAAAATCAAAGGAAAAGTACACAAAATGTGTCGATTCAATGGAAGGATTTAGTTTTGGCATTTCCATTTATTGGGAATCATTTGGCTTGGAAAGTTTGAAACGGGGAACATGTTAGAGTTGGGGTTGATTCAGTGATGGCTTGTGGTGAAGGAATATTCCTTTATCCTGAAATGACAATTTTTCTTCATGATAAGGGAATTTGCACTCTAAACCAAGTAATTGATCCCACTACAAATATATAGTAGTAGGGATGGAGCACTACCTAGTGTTTCAATTTATAGGAGGAACGAAGAAGAAGTGTGGAATTGTTATATCCTTGAATTAAAGAAGGGACACATTAGGTTGAGGGAAGAGATGGATATCTTGGCATGGTAAAAAAAGAAATCTTCAGGGGCGTATACAACACACTTAGGATACAAAGTTATGATTTCTTTTGAGGAGCAATAAGTGCATTGGTGGTGGTCAATGATTTCGAAATTAAAGGCTATGAAGAAGTCTTGGATATTTTTATGGTTAGCTCTAACGAATGACCTGATTTGGGAGGTGATGCAAAATAAGAGTAGAAATGGCCCTAGTTTATGTCTTCTATGTAGAAGAAAAACCACAACTATCTATCATTTGGTTGTTCTTGTGCACAATAAATTTGAAAGTGCTGGATAAATTTCTATTTTCGGCACACTAGTTCAGGGAGTAACACTAGTTCAATGGGAGTTAGCTGACTAGTTCTATTTTAGAATTTCTAATCTTAGACCATCACTATTATGTATGTATTCCTAATTATAGGATGTCATTTCCTATATGAGTGAAGAACACTCACTCATTGATAAGATCATAATATACATCGATTCTCATTCTTCATTGTGTATCTCTCTTCCTTTTCTTGATAAGATTTATTTGTGCATGCTTTAGCTAGATCTCCTGTGCAGGTTTCTATGAAACATTGACATGGTATCAGAGCTACGCTACTTGGAGCAAGCCAAACAAGACAAAGAATAAGGAAAATCGGAGTTTCGACGAGATAAATCTGTGGTCGTACCTTTCAACACTGATTTCTCCAAAAATATTATATTTTTGAGGAAACGGTTCATGTGGGAAGTAAATCGACCCATTCTGCAAGTGGGTTTTCAACCGTTTGGTGAGATTCCTCACCGTTTGCCCAGAAAGTAAGCTGGAAGATAGCCTCCTGAAAATGATACAAATCCGTGGTCGTACCTTTCTACAATGTTTGCTCCCAAAATATTACGTTTTTGAGGAAACAACTTGCATGAGAAGTAAATCGACCCATTTTGCAAGTGGGTTTTCAATCATTTGGCGAGATTCCTCGTCATTTGCTCAGAAAGTAAGTCGAAAGATCGTCTCCTGAAACTGATACGAATTTTCACTTAAAGTGCTCTTTCTGCCGTGATTTCTTAATTTTTCACTTGTAGATTGAGAGTAAATTTTTAGGGGTTCTTAGAAATAGTGGGAGAGATGGATATGACAACTATTATACAGTCAAACTTGGTGGTAATCCTCACACCACACAATTATTTTGATTGGAATCCCAAGAAAAAATTCCAACTCAGAAGGAAATGACTGTATAATTTGACGATGGCGACATAAACAAAACATACATCAATGATTAAGAAGATGAGATGGGTGAACCGTAAGGATGAGGCCACATGACTACTTCTCGAGTTAATCTTCACTCATCTATGGTTTCATGTTGCTGCATGCAAGACTCCAAATGAGATCTGGACCACCTTGGAAGGACTCTTTGGAAAGCAGGATGAGATGCGAGGTCATATGCTTGAGGTAGAGTTGAATACCTTAGACCCTAAAAGTTTTGATAATACACAAGATTTTTTTACTAAATTTAAATATTTAATATTGAGCTTGGGTGAATGTGGTATTGATAAGTCTACACAAGAGAAACAACTTATTCTAACAATCTTGGCCAAGCTAGGACCAAAATACATTGTATATGTCTCCAATTTCCATTCTGGCAGATGTCTTTTTGGAACAAATTGGAAAATGCCTACGTTGGCTGAGTTCATTGAGTCTCTTACACAAGAGCAGACAAAACTCATACATATGAGCCTCATGAAAGATCCCAAAGCACATGCACTCACCATGCATGATGGAAAAGGGTCATCCAAACAAAACGAGAAGGAAGGATATTCCAAACCCTTTAATGATTCTTTAGGTTCCAAAGACTCTTCAGATTCCAAGAAGAAGAAGAAGGGAAAGTAGTGCACTTACTGCAATAAACCGAATCATGAAGAATCCACATTCATGAAGAAACATATTGATCTTATGGCACATGCACTTCAACATAACAACCTTGGAAACTTCATTCTAGAGGGATTCAAGAAGCAGAAGGAAGAATATCATGCTCCTACGAAAGGTAATCATCATGCTCTTGTTGCAATTAATTCCTCATCTGATTCATGGATTATAGATTTTGGTGCATCCCATCATATGGCAACGAAAGATGAATTTTTCTCTTCTTTGAATCGATGATCAAGACCCCCTATACTCATGGGGGATGAAACTCCAGTAGCAATAGCAGGAGAAGGGAGAGTGGAACTCTATAATGGTAGTTTTGAGAATATTTTACATGTTCCAAGATTTCTGTGAATCTGCTCTCAGTTTATCAGATCACTGAGAAAGGTAAAAAGGTTGAATTTACATCAGATTCAGTTTCAGTAATTGACATGCTTGAAAATTCCATTATTGCAATTGGTGAGGTAGATCACAAGTCAAGGTTGTATAAATTCATTAAGTTTTCTAACAATGACTCCTCTATTCTACTTACACATAAGGAGAGTACTTTGCATGCACCTCCAGTGCAACATGCATATACTCTTGTGTTTCCATCAATTTCAAACATTAGAGATGATTCCATACACTCAGATTCTGTACATGGAAGTAAGAAGGTAGTACAACCAAATAAGAAGCCAACGTCGAAGCTTCAGTAGATGCCCAAGAAGGCACATACCACACTTCAGGCATCAGACAACCTTGCAGGGAATCCATTGGATTCAAGGATGACTCGATCTCAGCATTAGGAGACTTCTCATGTACTTTCATCTTCAGAACCTGCGATGTCCATGCATTACTATATTGTTCAATATACTGATCCATAGAACTACAATAAGGTTGTGAGAAATCCATTATGGAAAGAATCCATGCAGAAGGAGTATGACTCACTCCTACAGAACTAGACTTGGAATCTAGTTCCACTTTCACCATAAATGAATATTTTTAGGTATAGATGGGTCCACAGGATCAAGAGGTACCAGGCTAGACAGGTTGCCAAAGGAATTCATCAGATCCATAAAGATTTCTACATCTTCACGAAGACTTTTAGTGAGCATAAGTTTCAAACTTTGCGGGATCGTCTTGCAGTGAAGAACACAGTGGCCTAGCAACTACCATTTTCTTCTTTTGATACATTATCTTTTG